>JAOVYU010100445.1:0-16499 GCA_025674565.1 Synodontis membranacea
GGGGGGGTGATCAGGGGTGAAATGTAACGACCCTAATTTAAAAATGTAAGAAGTAGAAAGTACAGATGCTAGTGCTAAAATGTAAGAAGTGAAAGTAGAAAGTAGCCACAAAAATAAGTAGTGGAGTAAAGTACAGAAACCCCAAAAATTTTACTTAAGTACAGTAACGAAGTATTTGTACTTCGTTTCTTCCGATCTCTAGAGAACAGGTAGCATGGAGTTAGCAATTAGCTAAGAGCATAAATTCAACACTTCGAACAGGGCCGAAGCCACTAACAGAACAAAGCTAACCCAAAAGGGTGAACCAAAGACACGCCCCCATCACATAGAACCCCATACAAAGATGGTGCAAAGCATGCTGGAACCAAAGTCAAAGCCCAGCTTCGTTACATTATTGTTTATCTTTCTAAATGCTAAGACATCACCACAAAATGCCTTTTTTTTTCTTATTGGGTCCTCAAAATGTAAAAAAAAAAAGTGAAATATTTCAATACCTGAGTGATATTAGAGTTCTACAGACTCTATTTGTGTCCAAATCTGAGGCCTGAACAGCCAATAGAATTCAACATATTGACAAAATTACAACATAATTTGAAAAATTTGTGCTATTCTTCAGCAAAAATAACTCACAGATTTAGTTTTTCCCCCATAACAAGCAACAAATTAAATAAAAAAAAAGAAAAAAAAGAATGAATTAAATCTCAGATATGCAGCATCACCCCTATCTGAAGTGACAAGAAATGACCCAGGCTTACAGTTTTTTTCTTTTAAAAATATTTTAAATAAATAAAAATGAATAAAATATACCAATTAATAAAATATACCAAGAAATGAATGAATATTATTTAAGGTAATAACCTCACCGGGATCAAAGTCCACAACTTCAGGTTCCTCATAGTCAAAGTCGAGCTCCCGAGGGTCCAAATTTTCCACAGCGTCACTCATTTCTCACAGATTTCAGCTCACTCTATGTGTCTGTTTATACACAAACACACACACAGTCAATCCCACCGTCTCATGTGTTTAGTGTCAGGTTTACTGTTACTGATCTGAGTTTAGTGATTTAAACAGAGAATAAAACCGACACAATCAATCAGCAGTTCAGTGATTAGTGATTGGTTGTTGGGAACGATGGTGATCTGTGATTGGCTGTAAGGAACGACGGTGATCTGCGATTGGCTGTAAGGAACGACGGTGATCTGCGATTGGCTGTAAGGAATGACGGTGATCTGTGATTAGTTGTTGGGAACGACGGTGATCTGTGATTGGCTGTAAGGAACGACAGTGATCTGTGATTGGCTGTAAGGAACGACGGTGATCTGTGATTGGCTGTAAGGAACGACGGTGATCTGTGATTAGCTGTAAGGAACGACGGTGATCTGCGATTGGATGTTGGGAACGATGGTGATCTGTGATTGGATGTTGGGAACTACGGTGATCTGTGATTGGCTGTAAGGAACGACGGTGATCTGTGATTAGATGTTGGGAACTACGGTGATCTGTGATTGGATGTTGGAAACTACGGTGATCTGTGATTGGTTGTTGGGAACGATGGTGATCTGTGATTGGCTGTAAGGAACGACGGTGATCTGTGATTGGATGTTGGGAACTACGGTGATCTGTGATTGGCTGTAAGGAAAGACAGTGATCTGTGATTGGTTGTTGGGAACGATGGTGATCTGTGATTGGCTGTAAGGAACGATGGTGATCTGTGATTGGCTGTAAGGAACGACGGTGATCTGTGATTGGATGTTGGGAACGACCGTGATCTGCGATCCGTGGCAACACGTCATTCTCTCTGTACAGCATGAGTTAACGCAGTACACACGGTGTAATCCTGAGCTTTTAGAGAAACACCCTGCACAGCTTTCGAAATAAAATGTCTACGTATTATAATTATAAAGGAGAAACTGAGTGACACAGACAGTTTCAGTAACAGTGTGAATTTTCTGTCCTCACAGCTGTGATTAAGGCAATTTTACTCACTGTTATTATCTTAGAAACTAACACGTAATGAAGCACTGGGACTCTGCACTCTTTCATCAGCCTGTCTGAACAGAGAAGGTTGTCTTCCTGTATTGCGCACTCTGTCTAGTGACGGCAGAAATGAAACTGAATTATTAAAAATTTCCACATTTACCACAGATGTGTTGGTTACACAGAAAAGTCTCAGTTCGGATAAAATTTCACTAAATCGGTAGAATCAACCCGATTACCCAACGCAAATGATCAAATCTGTGAGAACACTGTTGCAAGGCAACCGCAAAGCATGAACATCGCTAATAAACTAGATAATAAATGAGGCTGTTGCTAGCATGTAAAAAATGAAGTCTTTTACAGACAAAGTAAAGAGTGAGACAGAACATTATCTTATCCTCAGGTGTCATTTATTGGTGTCTCTGGTGAATATATGAAGCTAATACAGTTAGCATGTTTTGCTAATCTCGAACAAACCTAATACAGCATACATGTATTGCATGCAATGTAAATTAAAAATTGATTAATTTGTTATATACTTGTAATCTGGTTAGCATTAGTGACTATATAAAGCTTCTATGGTTCGTCATCTGAACTCTAAAAAGATAGACAGGCCACGCCCACACAACATGTACAGGCCACGCCCACAAAACATTGGCACAAGTTAGCAAGTGTGAATGTAGGGTTAAGCAGCAATGTAGAGTTGATTTATCTTATTTAACATAATTCTGTTTTATAGCTTAGCAATGTTAACAAAAAATTACAACCAAGAAAAAAATTTATTATTCCTACCTTTTAAACATTCTGCTCCATTTCTTTTTCTTCTCTCTTCCTAAGTGTGTCTCTTCTATCCATAATTGTTTTGCACATGAGTCAGTTCAGGAGTGTGACCTGTTCAACAACAACAAAAAAATCAGCAATGTAAATATAAATCTGTATAAAATTACTATTTCATTATTTCATCTACGTTTGATTTGAGCGTAGCAGCAGTGTTCGAGTGTGAGAACATTACAACAGAGGACCGGTGCGAGTTAAGTCCGTAGCACTTCCTGTCCTAAAGACAAAGCCAAAACATGTAGAAACCTGCCTAGGCATCTGAGGGTCAAAGCACAGAGTGGAGTCTCCAGGAAATAAAGACAGAGAGATAGAAACATAGAACAAGTAGAATAAAGCCTCTTTATCTAAGGAAGATAAAGATTTGTGCTACAGTTAAATCTCGTAAGGCGTTATCTCGCTCTGTTTGCACCTTTCACCTTTTAATTTCTACACATTCCATTCTAGTGCTATGGCCCAAACATAAATAAATTAATGAATTAATTAATCCTTTCTACATTATGTAAAGAATTAGTTTCCTCTACATACTGTATATGGAATATTAGTTTTCTCTACATTATATAAAGTATTAGGTTACTCTTCACTATACAGAGAATTAGTTCATACCACGTTATATAAAGTATTACATTACACCATCTACAGTATTAGGTTATTCTCCATTATACAGTATGACGTATTAGTTTACTCAATAATATATAAAAGTATTAGGTTACTCTACTCAGTGGAGTATTAGATTACATTATAAAAATAGGTTCAAGGTAGCTTTATTGTCATTTCAACAATATATATGGTACAGTACAGAAAATACTTCTTTCTGTGTTATTTTGGTAGCAGATCAGCACAAAAATATCACAGTTCCAAATCACTTCTACTCGTATAACCGTGTGTAACCGAGTCACAACGAATGTTTACACTCAGTCAGTGTTTACACTTTACAATCACAAAACAACAATACTTTATATGATGTTAACTAATGCTTTATATACTGTGAACTAAGACTTTATAGAGAGTAACCTGATACTCTGTACAGCGTGGAGTAATCTGATATTAACCTAATATATAGGTTACATGAAAGTTACATACAGATAAACGGAGAAAGTAGAAATCATAAATATAACATTAAAATAAAATTATATTCGTCTTGGGAGTGATATGTATACATCTAATACCAATAAGTAGAAGTTAAAATTGTTCATTGCACATTTTTATTTTAATGACAATATTCTTGATTTACTGATAATATAATTATGCAAGAAACATAACTCATTTAAAAAATCTGATGAACTGATTTGCCATTTTTGGTTATAAAATAAATAAAACAAAAATAGAAATATTTGCTACATATGTTCACCCCTTACAGAGAGGTCATGACCTTATGTTGTGTGTGTGTGTGTGTGTGTGTGTGTGTGTGTGTGTGTTTCCTGAGTAATGGGACATCAGGGATATCAGCTGTTACTTCCTGTCACTGACTTCCTGTCAAGTAGCTGCGAACAGTTTTATATAGAGTCTGTTTTTTCACTCTATTGATCACAACATGAGTTTACTAGTTTACTGTTTTGAAGCTGCCTGAATCATCCAGTTGGGCCCCGCCCCATTGTCTACCTAATTCCATCTTTGGCTCCGCCCCTTCATGTATCTAAATACTTCCATTTGGCTCTGAAAGAACGACAGACGTGAAAGACATGCATGTGCTTCGGCAGTTACTTTCACTTCATGCAGATTTTATGAAGCTGAAATTTGCCCTGTGAATTGTGAGCCAATAGGAAACAAGAAGGCGGGACTGTGTTGTTCGTGTTCAGTAAAATAAAAAAGATGGACGAGCTTCTTATTATTCAGTATCAACACACAGGATTTTGGCTTCACTGTTTTCTTACTAGCTAGTTATATAGACCCGTCCATCAACATGCACTTGGAATTCTGTAAACTTCCACTTTTTCCTCACTCTTTGCCTGCAGGAATGTTGGCACTTCTCCTTCATCAGACAGTTGATTCCATGACGTGTGTGTTTGCATTAGAAACAGGTGACTCTGGTTACTGAGAGCCGAGCTCTGTGAGCTTTATAACATTCTGAAAACTATCTGCAGGTCAAAGCTTCAGGCCAAAATCTTCCTTTGAAGACAGACAAAGTGCACAAACAAACAAATCACTTACTGTAATTCCTCCAGGCCAACACTCCCACACCTAAACACACAAAATTATTTTTACATTTTACTCACACACAAACCTTTTAACCGTTAGAGGTTCTGCCCTTGTCTCTCCGCAAAACCTGTAAAGGTTCCATGCAGGACCCTGAGAATAAAGCATTTCCTTATCAGAAAGGGCTCTATAGAACCATTTTTAATAGTTAAGAACCCTTATTTACCCCCCAAAAATGAAAGAACCCTTTTTTTAACAGCTTCTAGGTATTAAGAAGATAATAGTGAGCAGTAAGATGGCACTTGTATTGCACACATTATTATAAAAAAGGGGTTCCTCAAGGGTTCTTTTGATAATCAAGGGATCTTCCAAAAAGGACTCTAGGTAGAATCCCTTGTAGCAGGGGAAACCCTTTTTGTAGAACCCCAGAAGGCCCTTAAGAGTACTACATTTTATGGGTGTATCAGCTCTGTGTATAGAAAGTGAAATTTTAATATATTCTAGACTAATTATACATAACTATAACCTAAAATGTGTCACGCCTATTTTTCTATATTAATTTTGATAATTACGGCCTACAGCTAAAAAGATTTAAATTAAAACATCTACAATTATTAGAATATTTCATTTTGATATTGAGTAAATTATTAATCAAACAGTATAAACACTGTGTATCTCTAGTTCAGTTCACAACCACAATCATGAGGAAAACTGCTGATTCCAGAAGATAAGTGTCATCGACACCCTTTACAAAGTGTTAATGGAAAGGAAAAGTGCGGTAACAAAAAGTGCACAAGTAACAGGGATGAGCGCAGCCTTGAGAGGATTGTCAAGAAAAAGTAGATTGAAGAATTGGGAGATCTTCACAAGGAGTGGACTGATTCCAGTGTCAGTGCATCAAGAGCCTCCACACACAGAGTAGCTTTACTTCAAAAAAGAGTGTTTTACATGTCATTTTAGAACCATTTAAAGGTTCTCTGACTGCTCTACTGAAGCCTTAAAGGTTCCAAGTGTAACAATTTTTTAATCCTTAAAGATAAAATAAAATAAATACAGTATCTGAGAATGTTTTTGACCTTCTCGTTGTGGTTTATTCTGATTATTCTGACAAACGGACTTTAGCCCCCCCATACTTTCTGTAAACACACGCACACACTTTACTGCCTGTACTTTGTTTCCCATAATTAATTTTTACAGCAGTGTGTCCCAATCCAGCTGCTCTACAGTGTAATGAGATTCTCTCAGGATTGACGTGTCATAGGGGATATTATTAATGAACAAAAGCTCACTATGGCCCCGCCCCCAACCGCTTGCTAGTCAAACTATTACGTTACATTCGACTACCCTTGGAAGTACGAAGTCAGAACTCTGAATGACATCAATTTTAAGGTCAACATCAGCGCATTGGTGCGACAATGTGGGAAAGAAACATGGCCATCTCCGTGTTCATCTTTTGTTAGCGACGTGATAAGGGATATATTCATCTCCTAAAAACAGTGAATACATTGGTATTCTGATTCATCTAAAGGCAATAAGTGTATATAAGCAATAACTCATTTAAATGTAAGAAGTGCTGCTGTGTTTATGCGGTGAGTGACCATGTTGAAATTCAGAGTTGATGAGCGTTTTCTTTGTTTTTTCCTAGTTGAAGGTTGATTTATGAGTTTTAGTTGAATTAGCCACTCACTACATTTCCCGGGACTGATGTGGACAATTTAAATCATGTGGTTCGGATTGGATAAACTACGGATTAGAAGAATATTACTTTACTTAATTTCTCAGATTATCAATATTAAAGATTATAGTTCAGGAATAACAAGAAATAACAGATTATATGGAAAAATTTTCAAATGTGTTACACAAATTACATTTTATTACTTAACCATTTAATTGCACCATCACAGAACTCACAGGGAAATTCTGACAGTGAATAAGACATGACAATTATCTTTCTATTTATCAGATTATTAATAAGGACATTAACACACTTCAAACAATCAGACAGAAACAGAGATCAGATTCTAATATTTATCAAATTAATTAATCAGGAAATTCACAAACTCTGAAACTCTCACACACTTAGAATGAAATTCATTATGGGATCACACACACACACACACACACACACACACACACCATTTATACACAAACACATCAGTAGCAACTTCACGACTTTCCATGAACACATTCTTCCTCTGTCTAAAGTAAAAGCACACACTTTATTATCATGCTTTGCCCCCCCCCCCCCACCACCACCACACACACACACACACACACACACACACACACTCCATCACAGATAAAACTGCAGTAGTGAGCACACACTTTATCAACTATTAGCACTAAAACACACTTCACACACACACACACACAGTTCTCTAAATATACACAGACTATTTCCAGATACACCGCAGTGACATGTACACACTTTGTCACCTGTCAGCACACACACACACACACACTTGTCCATTCAATGAGTTTCAATTTGCTCTCCTACAAAACCTGGGAGCGCCTAGCACACACACACACACACAGACACACACACAGACACACACAAAGAGCAGTAAAGTGACGCAAGAAAGTTTGTAGAAGAATGTAGATGTGTGTGAAACACAGATATATAAAAGACTGACCTGCGCGTGCACGCAACACTTCTTCATTCTATCTCTTTCGTATTCCAGATCAAACACACACTGTAACGCGCGCGCGTATTTACAAACAGATGAGCGAAACACACACACACACACAGTGTCACAGTGTAACCCAGAGAAACTGGCGACACACTGAACACCAGCTGTCTCACATAGGCCAAATGACTCTGCCAGGGGGCGGGGTTTACCTGTCAATCATTCACACTCCACCAATCAGATTAGCGCCAATCAGCCCACCCTCCTCTGTCTCAGTGAGAGCGAGATCAAAGTAATTTATCTATCTATCTTTAAAGGGTTCTTCAAGAAGTTATTTTATAGTTAAGGGCCCTTACAGTAGATACCTAAAAGGTTGGTTTTGGTATTCTTTCTGATAAGGAAACTTACTTGTAGTAATTTATAGTAACGTATATAGAAGGTTTTGAAAAGTTAAAGGTACAATGCTTTCTATCTATCTGTCTATCTTAGGGGTTAGTGTGTGGTTTGGGGGTATTTAAGCGCCTCTGTCTCCATCTAGTGGACAGCCTTTATAATTACAGCATGTTATAGATAGATAGATAGATAGATAGATAGATAGATAGATAGATAGATAGATAGATAGATAGATAGATAGATAGATAGATCAAAACATATCATAATGGCTGTATAAGTGCTGCAGCATTAAGAAAAGGTAAGTAGCAGAAAAATAAAAATAAAAATGAATACACACATAAATATTAAAACAATGAGCCATAACAATTGTGGAAACGTAAATGTCCCAGTATAGACTCCAGCAGCAGTGTGATATACACAATGAGACTAACAGACAATTTTAAACAGTAAAACGTGCAAATAATACTAACAGTGACATAAGAAAATGTTTGTCTAACCTGTCTGTCTGTCTGTTCATATATACACACACACACACACACACACACACACACACACTGTCTATCTGTCTGTCTGTCTGTTTTCAGTCTATCTGTTTCAGTCCAGTCTATCTGTTTGTCCATGTATCTTTCTGTCTGTCTTCGTACCTGTCTATCTGTCTCTAAACCTATCTGTCTCTCTCTTTCTGTGTCTGTATATCATTCTCTTAATCTCTGTCTGTATAGCTTTGTACCTGTCTATCTGTTTATCTATGTATCTGTCTGTATTTGTATCTGTATGTCTGTCTGTTCGTATATACACCTGTCTGTCTATCTGTCTGTCTGTCTTCGTACCTGTCTATCTGTCTCTAAACCTAAATCTCTCTCTCTCTCTGTGTGTGTCTGTATATCATTCTCTTAATGTCTGTCTGTCTATCTTTGTACCTGTCTATCTGTTTATCTATGTATTTGCCTGCATTTGTATCTGTATGTCTGTCTGTTCGTATATACACCTGTCTGTCTATCTGTGTCTGTTCGTATATACACCTGTCTGTCTATCTGTCCGTCTGTCTTCATACCTGTCTGTCTGTTTGTCTATGTACCTGTCTGTCTGTCTTCTTACCTGTCTGTCTGCTCGTATATACACCTGTCTGTCTATCTGTCTGTCTGTCTTCATACCTGTCTGTCTGTCTGTCTGTCTGTCTGCTCCTATATACACCTGTCTGTCTATCTGTCTGTCTGTCCTCATACCTGTCTGTCTGTCTGCTCGTATATACACCTGTCTGTCTATCTGTCTGTCTGTCTTCATACCTGTCTGTCTGTCTGCTCGTATATACACCTGTCTGTCTATCTGTCTGTCTGTCCTCATACCTGTCTGTCTGTCTGTCTGCTCGTATATACACCTGTCTGTCTATCTGTCTGTCTGTCTTCATACCTGTCTGTCTGTCTGCTCGTATATAAACCTGTCTGTCTATCTGTCTGTCTGTCTTCTTACCTGTCTGTCTGTCTGCTCGTATATACACCTGTCTGTCTATCTGTCTGTCTGTCTTCAAACCTGTCTGTCTGTCTGCTCGTATATACACCTGTCTGTCTATCTGTCTGTCTGTCTTTATACCTGTCTGTCTGTCTGCTCGTATATACACCTGTCTGTCTATCTGTCTGTCTGTCCTCATACCTGTCTGTCTGTCTTTCTACCTGTCTGTCTGTTAGAGGAGTAATGTAGGGGTACAG
This sequence comes from Synodontis membranacea, assembly GCA_025674565.1. Lineage (NCBI taxonomy): Eukaryota > Metazoa > Chordata > Actinopteri > Siluriformes > Mochokidae > Synodontis > Synodontis membranacea. The sequence goes on from JAOVYU010100445.1 coordinate 9,674, forward strand.
GCGCGTCTCTATATTAAGGAAAATAATAAAAGCTATTTAAAAGCTGAAGTGAAGTGAGTTTTTAATCAGTGTTAGATGGAGCTTTAATTAGTATAAACACTAAAACAGTGTTTAATTAAAGCAGTAATGAAGAGGCTGAGTGACGGTCTCGGGAACGCGCGCGCTGGTGTGGCGGGGTCGCGCGCACGCGCGCTGCATCACCTTGGGTGCCTCGCGCTGCTCTCCTCATTCACTTTCCCGCGCTTCATCCTGACAGGAATCTCAGCGCGGCTGCTTCATCACACACGGAGAGGAAAAAAGATAAACAAATAGAAAAGAAATGAAGAAAACTATGAAAGCTGAAACCTTCCAGCAGCTTTCATCAACATTCTCCTGCTTGACTGGAGTCATGTGAGTCTGTTTTATCATTATGGACGTCTCTTTTTTTGTTGTTGTTTTGTTTTGCTGAATAGACTCGATGTGGAGAAATGTAGTTCTGATGTTCTGACAGGATTCTAAGTTTACTATCATGTAAAGATTTCACTGTTACGTGGAAATAAACGCTGATTTTTCTCGATATTTCTGGCAGTTTTGGAAATGTTCACTCCTGAAATTTTATTAGTTATAAATGTGAAAGTGTCTGTCAGCTGTGAAGAGACATGTTGAGGGAAAAGTTAACAAATGATAACAAAAAAGTTATTCTTTGACTTTTCATCATGGATGTGATGTGGACGAATCTGTCCAACTGTTCGTCAAATTGCAGTTGGGATGCTAACGCTAACGCTTATATTTCATCGCCCCCTGTGGCCATTTTCCCTGTCCCGATTCTCATCAGTGTAACGGTCACCTGCGTGCTCTTCTTCCTTGTGGGAGTGGCGGGAAATTTGACCACCATAATGGTGGTGTTGATGTACAAAGAGATGCGCACCACGACCAACCTGTACCTGTCCAGCATGGCGTTCTCAGACCTGCTGATCTTTCTGTGCCTGCCATTAGACCTGTACCGGATGTGGCGGTACCGGCCGTGGACGTTGGGGAATGCGCTGTGCAAACTTTTCCAGTTTGTCAGCGAGTGCTGCACCTATTCTACCATCCTGAACATGACGGCGCTGAGTGCGGAGCGATATTTCGCCATCTGCTTCCCACTCAGGGCCAAAGTAGCGGTGACCAAGAGACGCGTACGCGGGCTCATTCTCGCGCTCTGGACCGTGGCCCTGTGTAGCGCCGGACCCGTGTTCGTACTGGTGGGCGTCGAGCATGAGAATGGCACCGACTGGCGCGAGACAAGCGAGTGCAAGGCCACGGAGTACGGAGCGCGTACGGGCCTGCTGAGCGCCATGGTGTGGGTCTCGAGCGGGTTCTTCCTGCTGCCCGTCTTCTGCCTGACTGTGCTGTACGGACTGATCGGGCGCAAACTCTGGAGGAGGAAGAGGAGGAGAAGGGACAGGATGAAGAGCAGGGACAGTAGCAACAGGCAGACCATCAAGATGCTTGGTGAGTGTGTGTGTGTGTGAGTGTGTGTATGGGGAGTGTATTGTGTATATGAGAGTGTACTGTGTTGTGTTTATTTGTGGAAGAATATGTGTACATGACACGTGTAGTTTGTGTAAAAGTGTGTAATGACAGAATGTGCAGAATATTAACCTACTTTCACACTAGAATAGAATAGACCTTTATCGTTATTGTTGTAGAAACAACAAAAGACAGCGTATCAGCTCTAAGACTGACAGCAATAAAATCCAAAATTACAAAATTATAAGTTATACAGTTATAAAAGTTAAAAACATAAAGAACTTTCACTTGAGTCCCCGAGTGGCGCTATGGGGAAGGCGTTTGCCCTATCATTGGTGAGATCGTAAATTCGAATCCTGGTCATGCCATTGCCGTGACGACCGGGTGCTCAAGCAGGAAACCTCTCCTGCTGGGGTTGCGCAAATCAGCGCTTTCCTAATGCCGGTCCTGAGGGGAATTATTGCGTGAGGGAGGACATCTGATGAACGCGTGGATAACGATCCTCTGTGGCGACCCCTAACGGGAGCTGCCAAAAGGAAGGAAGGAATTTCACTTTCAGTGCTTGGTGCAGATGTTCATTACACCTCAGTCACTGGAAGGGAAGCTTGTTCTATAGGAAAAGGTAATGTCCAGGGTGTGTAGGGTCCTTCAAAATACACCTGGCTTTCTTTTGAAGTCACCCAGTGTAAATACTCCTTAGTGAGGGTAATGTCATGCCAACAGCACACCCTGCTGCCCTCGCCACACTTTGCAGGTTCCTCCTGTTCTCTTCTGTACAACTGGTGAACCACACTGTCCAACTGTACGTTAGGAGATCCTCTACTACTATGTACTATGTCAGTAAGTGATGGGAAGTTGAGCGAGCCTTAGCTTCCTGAGGACGTAGACCTCTGATGGACCTTCCCCACATTGTGGGATGTCTGTGTCGTCCAGTTGAGGTCAGGTGAAATGTGTACACCAAGAATCTTGAAACTCTCTACCTCTTCTCCATGTATACAGAAGGTAGAGTGCTCAATATGCTTTGATTTCCTAAAATCCATGATAATTTCTTTGGTTTTTTGTGGTATTTAAATCAAAAAAGTTATTGTGATAGCACCATTCTATCAGATGCTAAAGCTCCTGCCTGAAGGCTGTCTCATAATTAGCTGAAATCAGTCCTGCCATGGCGGTATCATCAGCAAATTTGATGATGGTTGTTAGTAGGGTGAATGGGGGAAGAGTCATGGATAAAAAGGGAGTAGAGGAGCAGACCTCCTGATGTGTGATCTCCTACCCTGATGTTCTGGTGTCAGTTGGACAGGAAGTCTATATTCCCTGTGCATAGTGACCTGCCCAAGTTTCTCAGTTTTTGAACCAGTTAGTGGGGATAACTGTATTAAAAGCTGAGCTGAAATCCACAAACAGCATTCTTACATAGGTATTTTCCAGGTCCTCTGCCGTTCTGTTTCTTCTATATTCAAATTGATGATTTGAATTCATAATGCTAAAGTGAAAAAAAGATTTAGGCACAGTGGTGCAAGTGACTTCTAACATCACCTAAGAAAATAGTCTGAAACATCAAAACACACTCTCAGTGTGTGAGTGAGTCACACACACCAACACATTTGCATAGGTTCACATGCTAGTTGCGTTTCACACTACCATTGCTGCTTCGGACCCTGCTAATCTTTGTACTCCTAGCATGCACCTCTGCAGTATGATACAGAGATTAAAAAGCTTTCTTGGATTCAAGAGTACAAAAAAAACTAGCAGCATGCAAAGTATAGGTAAATTTTTTTAAATCGAATATGCCAAAATGGGAGAATAAAAATATAAATGAGGAAGAAAGGGAGAAGATCAGAAATGTGGTTGAAGTGAAGGTGTACAGATTTAACTCCGGCTGATTGAAGGATTGTGAATGGCTCGAGTATGAGAAGGCTAGCAAACTGTTGTTCTTCTTGTTCTGCAAGGATGCCCCATATCCCTTTTTGTTTCTGGAAACCTGCTCGTGAAGCATGATGTCGTATTAAAACAAAATGCATCCTCTCAGCATGTACGCTGTAGGGATTCATTCATTAAAAAATTCACAGCCCAACAATCTGCATATGCCACAGAACCTCCTGAAGTGCTGCTGATACTGCCCATTTCTGCTGTGCAGTGTGAGAGAGGTTTTCTGTGCAAAAACACATCAAGAGCTCCATAAATAGTACCTAATTCACATCAGCACTGAGCTCCCTGGAATTGTTCAACCCCTTAAAATGTGCTAAAAACTGGCTGGAAAGAGGTCAAAGTGACGTGACCAGGCTACAAAGCTTGGCCAAACCAATCGGACTTAATTACAGTATGAATTGTAAAGCGAAATATGATAAAACCTCAACAAAAATCTAAAACACAAAAAAAACCTAAAATCTAGTTTCTTGTCAGTTTTATTTTTCATTATTAACCTTCCCATTCCACTAGCATGTATGGGAAATGGTTTTATAATGCATTAAGTTTAAGTGGTTTAAAACCAGTACTGACTGTGCTCCCAAATTTTTGTCTGTGCTCCTAATTTTTTTTAAAATTAGCGACACAAGTGCCCCTTAAAAAAATTTAGCATATAACTCTGGTTGAAAGACAATGTGAGAGAGGATGTGCTCCTCAAAACATTTAGCGATGGTGGGAGTTAGAGCAACTGGACAGTCATCAAATGCAAATGAATATTTACTTTGTGCAAATTAGATATGGCATAAAGAAATGACAAATTTTAATATATAACATTTTCGACTGATTCCACGGACCAATCTAGTGGCTCATGTGGCTAGATGTTTCTTCAGATCCTCACTCATGGCATTGTTTACTCTTTGACGCAAATGTGTAAGAAAAGCATATATCCTTGTTATGGTTTCTTCTTATCTAAATGTGTAGACATTAGAAAAGTAAAACTTGGAAGGAAGAAAAGAAAAAGGAAGGTAGAAAAGACAGCAACATAGCTAAATTTGCCAAACTAATTTGAGAACCAAGCTATTATGAAGCCGAGCATATAACTTTAATATATTGTGAACAAAAGTTGTGCAAACCTGGACAGGCCACACCCACAGGCAACAAATGCAGCAATCGCTACATGCTACAACTGACAAACTACGAGCAACTTGTCATCTGTAAGTGTGATCATAAGGTAAGAGTGCATGTGAGGGTCAATTTATCAGCTCCACCTACCAAACAGGGCATTTTGTACTATAAGTGTAGAATTACTAACTGTTATCAACTCTTACCTTTTTTTTTCATCTACATGGTGAGGTAGAAAGCTCAGAGATACAGATACCTTTCACAGAGGGAACGACAATATTTCCAAATCAAAAAGTGAGCATTGTTTTAAGATGGAGAAAAAACCCTCATAAAACCTGATAAAATAAAAATCTGACTCAGACACGTAGTCAGGTCTATACTGCAGGTGTAATGCTAACTGACTGTAATTATGAGTGTTTGAGCTGTTCCTCCTTCCCCCCCTGCTTAGCCGTGATGGTGTTTGCATTCGTGCTCTGCTGGCTCCCCTTCCACGTGGGTCGTTACCTTTTCTCTGCATCACCCGAGGCATTTGCATCCCCGTTGTGGTCTCTGGTCTCTCAGTACTGCAGCCTCGTCTCCTTTGTCCTGTTCTACCTCAGCGCTGCCATTAACCCCATTCTCTACAACACCATGTCTAAGAAGTACAGGAATGCCACTCTGCGTCTCTTCAGCCACAGCTCACCAAGCTTCACTGAGTCCAGCATCAGCTGCTGACACCAAACACACTGCTAGCGTAAGCCTGTAACCATGACATGTCAATGTGAGATGGAGTTGTATTGTGTCACCTCACAGCTCCAGGGTTCCATCTCTGAGCAGGATAAAGCGCTTACTGAAGATGAATGAATGAATGAAATTTTCTACACGTTACCCTGGATTCCTCAAAATACCACCCATACATACCAAGCGTGTTTTGTGAATGTGTGTGTGTCACATATATCCATACTGGAGAAGATGTCAGCTGTACTCAGGTTTTTGTATTAGTTGACAGCTATTTTCATTTAAACTGAGTTTAATTCAGCTCCATTTAATTTATAGTGTACTTTTACTACTGTGTATTATGGCCATTGATTAAAAAATAAAGAAATAAAAAATATGGATCTGGGGAAGGGGGTAATATTCCAAGAAAAAAATTTCTGGAATTAAAGATATTCTCTGACATTGTAAAGTCATAAATTTGAAAAGAAAAAAGACAAAAAAAAAAAAGAAAAACAATAAGAAGAGTAAGAATATATTTTTAAATTTATGGAAGGAGTCTCCAGTGTCCGAGCTTTGGTAAAACTGTAACTTTAAGTTTCTCAGTAACGTGTTTTTTTTTTTTTAATTAAGTTTAAAGGAGAATGAAGAGAGTCTGGTGAAGGAACAACTGTTTTTAGCTGCTCTAATGTAAGTGACAACAGGAACTCATTTCACCGATGTTCCATGACACAAATCAAATGTACCTATAAACAGATGAGAAGAATGACGTGTTCTTTAATAGCTTCTTTGTAATCCTTGTATCAAGTGCTAATAATCTTCACTCGCCTGTTTTCATCTTTGTATGAATATTTTTTTTTTTTCAGCTGTTTACTTTAATTTTTTTTAAATGCTGAACATATATACTGTATGGTATATAATATTTTCACCATAGCGCACATCCAGCACATGTCACTGTTACTAATATTTCTCTTTCTTCCATTCTTTTTCTCTTTTGTTTGCTTTTGCCATTCTTTGTGTTGTTCCACTCTCTTCATGAGAATGGGTTAGGGTTGGGTTAATGTTTATTGATATAATTAATTTTAATAAATGTGTCATCCCTCCCCTAACACACACACAAACATGTTGTACATATAAATGGTGTTGCCTTAAATTAAATACAAATCATGGGGACAGAGTAACTGTAGAAACTGCAGCGTCACATCGCACCCTAAAAAGGGAAAAGTGAGAGTGACGCACTTAACATAAAACTAACGTGTTTAACATAAAACTTCAGGAACATGTTTTTGTTTTCTGCATGAGAACAAACTTTATGCTTTATGCACCCAGTTGTTAATATTGTATTATTTTTCATATATTTCTGTAATTTTTTTCCTGATCATTGTTTTCCTCCATTGTTTCTCTAATATTATTTCTTTAACAAAAAACTCTGAGTTTTGTTGTGGTATTGTATACAAAAATTAATCCTAAAACCTTTTAAATTATGATATGCAAGTCACATTTCTGTCAAATGTACTGTAAATATACATTAAACTTACTAAAAACTAAAATTCTGGTAACTATTACAAATTATATATCATATATCATATATATATATATATAGTACTGTTTATAT
>JAOVYU010100461.1:0-16497 GCA_025674565.1 Synodontis membranacea
TAATGTTCTCATCAGTAATAGATATACAATATACAGGAGTAGAGAAAACACTTTTAAAATCTACTAAAAGAAAAAAAAATTGGGTTGTGAGTAAATTATTGAGTGTAGTTTCTATAGGGTGACACAGATCTCATGATTATATTTAGTTGACTCTAATAAGACAGATACCACAGTGTCCAAGTCTACAGCTGAGACTCAGAGGTTATTATACTGTATATACATCTGTGTACAAGGTTCAGACAAAGTCAAAAAGAATACTGAGATATGAGACTTGGATATCAGAATAACCCATATCACTAACATAAATAAAAAGGTAGACAGAGTTGAGCAACACACACACACACACACAAGCATAAAGACGTTAGACTTGCTTAAAATCGAATGAGTGCTTCATTGTGCTACACTCTCTCTAATACTGACCACTGATAGAGCTAAATGTGAAAATCATTACTGTATTTTACACACTTTCTGTTTTCAGTGTCTTCTTTCTCTTTCCTACAGATGGTGATGTGATCCTGGAGATTCCTGTCCATCCTGTAACTGAGGGAAATCCTCTGACTTTACGCTGTTTAAATCGCTCAAAGATCTCAGACTCTGGTGCTGATTTCTATAAAAATGATTCCTTACTCCAGTCCCAGACTACAGGAGAGATGATCATCAGTAGTGTCTCAAAGTCAGATGAAGGTTTCTACCACTGTAAACACCCAGAGAGAGGAGAGTCACCGAAAAGCTGGCTTTCAGTCAGAGGTGAGAAATAATTCATATATTCATTTAAATAAAAGTTTACTGTGTTGGAGGCAGTTTTTTATTCTTAAAGTATTTTAAAATATTTATTATGATTTATTGCTCCTTTACACCTATTAAGCTACTTGATTGCTAGACACAAGATTTACTTCTTTTTGGAATTTATGGTGTATAAATCTCATCAAACCTTCTTGGCGTTCTGTAGACCAGAGAAACATGTTGAGGGATTATTAAATTGGACTAAATTGAACAGGCTGGACTCTGTGCCAGTGTTTAGCCAAGACACTTGCATTTCAAGCATTAACACTTTATTTATTAAAACCCACTTCATACACTTGACAGTCAAGAAACCATCTACAGGCTGTGACTAACCTTCCTGGTGACCGCAATCAACCAGCCTATCAGCTCATGCTAACCAATGCAGCACTGTCACAAAGGAAGAGTGATTTCCTTTGAGTGAGATGGCTGAGGCCAGTTCAGGTGCATAACATACAGAACAATCACATGAAAATGATCTGTATCTATTTTAAAATATAGATACTTCAATTTCAGGTTAGAATGTAAGATCTATAGACAAGGATGTCACTGGATTGATTTTGAAATATCGCTACCCTCAAAAATGGTGACTTGGTGCAAAGGATTCTGGTAAGGTTGAGCAGGCCCCATTAATAGAGGAGGACTCATATTTTGACATCAAACTATGACCAGTAAAATTATGCTTTATATAATAATTATTTATAGTTTTAATTATATTATTATTTAATTATCTATATTTTCCCCTTCAGTTCTATCATATAGAAGATCTCCACTGAAGCTCCTCAGCAGTGTGTTAGCAGCATCTCCGTTCGTGCTGGTGACCATCATTCTGGCAGTGAAATATTACAGAGCTTTAAATAAGAACTCACAGTGTTCTTCATCACCTATTAAATGAAACTCTAGCATTTAATAAAAAGTTAAAATGAAGGGTATATGATTGAGTATTTTACAGCTGAACCTGATGAGGACGACAGAGCGTACAGAGTGATAGAAGCTGAAGCGTCTGTCTGAGTGTCAGGATTTTACATGATGTTTATAATCTAGCTTTTAAATAACAACAGCTCCCAGTGCAACAGAGAGCACGTTCATGTATGTGCTCTGTTAGTAAGTTTTAATGATGAGCAGCTGTGGTGCTCTTTCTGTGACTTTGGACAAAAAGCTTTACGTTTTAATCATGCATTATTATTATTATTATTATTATTATTATTATTATTATTATTATTATTATTGAGTGATTTCTATTCCTGATATATTTGCATGACTTTATTTTGTTTTTTAACTTTCATCACTTAAGCTTTAATTTCTATTGTATTTGCTTAAATAGAATATTAATTTTTATACTGTAGCCATCATTTACTCTCTTTTGCATTTGCTCAGGGATAAATATGCAGTGTGATTTGGTGCTGTGATTGATTCTTCATTGAATGGAGTCAGGCTTATTTTGTAATATTTTATAAAGTATATAAGTATATATGAGATAGTTTTGCTGCTTTTTTCCTAATGGAACTGAAGTGTGCTTCTGTTTTGATACATTTTAATCAAATCAATAAAGTTTGTAAAAAACAAACAAACAAACAAATAAATAAATAAATAAATAAAATAAATAATATTTAAAAAAAGGTTTTGTGTTTTTATTAAAACAAAACCCGATGGGACTTACCTAGCAAACGAAATCCATACACATACAGTACTAACTCCTATTACTAACATTAACTAACATTACAAAAAGCTTTTTTTTTTTTTTTTTTTTTACTTTTATTAAGATTTATCCACTGTGCCTCAGCTCTGGAAGTGTCAGAAAGTGTACTTCAGTGAATGCCTAATTGCCCTTAAAAAGGCCTAATGACTTACAATCATTACCAGCAATGAGGATATTACTGTACATCTCCTGCAAAGACTTAGGATATAGGTTCCGAAATCCTGAAGGCCGTTCAGTAAAATATAATAATATTGTCACATTCCTCACATTTCTATGAAATAGTATTAAGTGAAAAAGTTGCTGAGCAGCACACATAGCATTCCCTTAACTTGAAGCTGCAAACTCCACAAAGGACAGTTATGGCAGGATAGTTATATTCTCTAAGTAGAAAAAAAATAGATATACTAAGCTTGCTAATATAATCACACTCAAACGGTTACTGTGGTGCATTGTCACATATCCACAATATTCATATATGTAACCAGGTTGAAAAGCTGACCTGAAGCAAATCACAGGAGCGGTTAGTTGTGCCCCTGTCTGATTGCGCTGCACATATGGTGTATATTAGTGGGGTTTTCATTTTATTGAGAAGATAAACTCTGGCCCTTTAAAAAACACGAGTGTGCGATTAACTGAAAGTGTTAAATTACCTAAAAAACAATGCGAGCTCATGCCACAGGGGGTACTTGTGCAGTGGAGAAAAATTTACATCAAAGTTTAGTAAATAGTAAACTAGCTTGAGATGTGCATGTATGACAAAGGTAAATAAGAGCTCCTCAGTGTATTGCTTGTTAGCGTGGCCGTGTATCGCGTTGATTTCATGTGATTTGACCAGGACACATTGGTGTGGGCGAACCAAATCAACGCCGTCGCTTAAAGCGTAAGTGCTTGGACATAATCCACTTCATCAGATTATTGAGTCTGTTTGGTGTTTATCTCTATGTGAAACAGCATGATTGAAACCTAGTTATTTTGTTTATTCAAGAGGGGCTTTGTAGGCCATCTGTGTGCTTCCGGTGTGAGTGCGAAGCATCAGAGTGAGTGTTATTTAATTTTACTGTTCCAAAAACGAGTTATTAATCGTGATACACGTGTGTTTGGTTAAAGAGGACAGGAAGATAGAGGATTTTTTTTAATGTTGTGTGTTCCCAATGTTAATGTGAACCTCTATTATACGCAGAGAAGAAACGCAAACTCCTCATATGCAGTGTTAGTGTGATGTACATGAGTGGTGATGAGCAGTAAGTTTGAATCAGTTATTTTGTTTTTGAAATAAGAGGGTATGTCCATGGATGATGTTATATGTCATGAAGAACTTTCATTCATGTTTCAAGTAGCTTAAACAGCCTAATTCTGTCTATTGTGCTGACAGTGTTATATTTATGTTTGTGTTCGGTTATAGAATGAGCGGCTGCTACCGTTGTCTATGTTAGCCATTTATTTATAGATTGATTGTCTATCATTTTGTGTTAAAGGACAAACTTCACTAATTTCAGCAACTGCACACGAGATTTAAGTCTCTCCCTGATTCCCCGAATTTGCACGATTAACGCTGCTCTATTTAAAGTGCAGTCTGGAATAAAAGATCCCATATAAATTCTTTATCCTGTGTCTGGTGTTGTCACTAAAGCCACATCCCAGGCCACATATATATGAATATACAGCATATACATACAGTAATACTAAAGTATTCCAGTCAACACATATATGCATAACATATTTACAATCTCAGATATTACTCCAATCTTACAAAGGTGTCAGTTAATAAAGACTCTCTCCAGGACTACTCTGTCTTACTCAGTGTGTGGTCTGTCAACCTGGGCTGTCAACACTGGGCTTTGAAAATAAGATAGATTCGAAGTTTGGAATATGTTCAGTTGTTTTCTTTTACTCATTTCTAGGCTATTTATTCATTTGCTAACACACAGGATAAGAGAAATCTGGCTAAATCCATTGATCATGCAATGTAACACATAGGCAGTGAAGTCAATGCCAATCATCAGCTTTCAAATGCATTTGCATCAAAACATTGTGGGTGCATCCAAAAATAAATAAATACAGCAAGAACACACACACACACACACACACACACAGGGCAAGCTGTAGCTTACTAATTCAGATCTAAAGCAGACAGCTAAGACACCTGGGATGCAAAAGCACCTCGTATACACTTTTGCTGAAGCTCTGTTTTAGGACACCAACTGTTATTGTTTTTGTGTTTGTGTGTGTGTGTGTGTGTGTGTGTATGAGAGAGAGAGAGAGAGAGAGAGAGAGAGAGAGAGAGAGAGAGAGAGCGCACATGTAAGAGATGTACTGGTACCAGGTAAGAAAACAAAAATAGTATGTTATATAGTATTATTTAAAAATCTACAAATAATCACAGGACAGGCAACTGCAATGGCTGACAAAATAAAAAGCTTAAAATTCTAATGTATTACAGTCATCACACTTAAATACCAGGCCAATCAGAGAATTCAGTCTGTCTCTGTAATTTCAATAAAGCAGGTGAAGGAAGAAACAATCAAGCTGACCCTATTGTATGGGTAAATTTACAATTGTGAATTATTTTTAGAAGCTAGATTAAGAAATATCAGGGTGCCTCCTGAACACGCTACAATTAGAAATGAATGGATTAAAAAAAAAGTTGCGTAGTAAGAATCTTTAATTGCGTATATGAATAGAGAAAGAATTGAGAACGTATATGAATTGAGAAAGCCCTCTGGAATGAAGAGTGAAAGATTTTCAAGGAAGTAAACACAGTCCAGTTGCCACTGAATAACTTTTTTTGGGATAACAGAGAACATAGAGGAACATTTTTCGTAAGGCTAAAACAAACAATAAAAAGAGACCATGACCAGACTTGCATCAACGTTAACAAGTTCTGACTAATGGAATGGACATTTGTTGCACATTTTGTGTTTATATGTCCAGTTTGACAGTCTAAAACACTTCTAGCCTCCTTGCGTTCCTAATTTTTTCCGATCCATCTCCACTTCCTGGAATACAAAGGTATGGCAAACAAATGGGCATAAATCACCAGTGAATGTACATCATATAGCATCACCATAACATTCAGATTCTTGTCATGAAAAAAAAAAAAATCTTCATATAAATATACTCTAATTCAGGGCAGTCTGCCTTAATAGCACCAATCCTTTATTTTCCTTCCCCAAATCTCAATCTAGTTCTCTTCCTGACATTCTGAGGTTGGTTTTGTCCAAATATAACTTTGGGTCCATGATAGGAATGTGCCTACATTAAATTTTCATGAAAACTGCATAACCTTTTTTTTTTTTTCATGGATTACAGAGATGTTTGCTCTTTTGCCATGTTTCAGACAGAACCACCTTTTCTGATGTATCCCTGCCTTGATGTGCTGCCTGACAGGAGGAAATAAATGTGAAATTGCAATTATACTGGAATGTGTTCTCAAAACTTTTTAGTCACAAAAATGGTCAAATAGAGAGCTTATTCATTGGCAAAGGGTGTATGCATGATCATTCTTTCTTTTCTTTTTTTTATTGTGAGGTTTCTTTAATAATGCAATTTTAAATTGCCTATTCGAAATGCAATTTACCAAAATGTGTGTGTTTTTTTTTTTTTTAACCTTATGTGCCCTCTAGTATTTTACAACAGATTAAATTGAAATAATTAAAAGCTCGTGTTGGTATGACATTATTTAATCTCACTTTGCAGCAATGGGTTATTTAATTTCTTGACAACACTGAAGCAGTGCTTATCTACTAGAAATATTTGTGACTTTTATGCCATTTGATCTCAACAAAAGATACTACAAGTAAAGCTGGAGAATTGCCATAAAAGGTCCACTATGTTTAACAAAAGAAGAAAAAAAAAAACCTCAATTGTGTGCATGCCATCTGGATAATTTGACAATTGTTACTGATGTTTTTTTTTTTTTAAAGAACTGAAAGTGGAACACTTCAGGAAAGTCCATAAACATGCACTGTTTAAAGAGCTTTTAATATTTGCTCTAATTTGGCCTCTATGGAGCACTACAACACAGTATTGTATCAGAATCCTACAGATATCCCTTTCTACAGATGTGTTTCTGTAAACAGTACAGGTATAGTGTCTTTATTTTAAATAAATGTAAAAATATACTAGTCTGGACACTAGTCAGATGTTGTAAATTCAGAATATTACACACAAATGCATGCATGCATTCAGGCACACCATAAATATGTAACAATTCTGTCTGATTTGGGGAATTCACACAGGTGACTGATTTGGTCATCAAAGAGAGGTGGGAGTATTTGTTCATGCTCACCAACAGATGCAACAGATCAGCTTGAATCATGTCTAAACGCCACTGATGGTCTTGAATCTTCATTTTCAAGTCCTCCATCTGTTACACATGCAGATAACTTGGTTATCAGACACACATTTTTAAGCTCACTCACTCACTAACTCAAACACTCGCTCACTAACACTCACAAACAACCTTCGGCATTCTGCTCAAGGTGTGTGTGTGTGTGTGTGTGTGTGTGTGTGTGTGTGTGGTGGGTGCACAGGTTTTTGCAGCCTTGTGAGGACAATTTTACATGGTCCTCACTAGGGATGGGAATCGAGAACCGGTTCTGATTGTTGTGAAGAACCAGAATAGTACACCTCTGATTCCTCTAACGATTCTTCCAGACTTTTCATGTCACGTAAAATGAAGTCACATGCCGCAACTTGGAATCCACACAATGGAGCGCAGGAAGCGGTCCAGGGCATGGCTGCTTTTTACAAAGAAGGACAACTATTATGCAATGTGCAACCAATGCAAACTGCTGTCACCTCTAAGGATGGTAACACTAGTAATATGCTTAAGCATTTAAGCTGTCAACATGGCATTACATTTAAAGATTGCCAGTGTTCGCCACTCCTCTTTTCTGAAACAAATGAATTATGTAGTATATTTGTGTCATCTATTTAAGAAGATGACATGCAGGGTGGCAACAATAACTCCAATAATAACACGGCAATCGTGTCATGCCCGAAAAAAAAAAAAACATTCATGTTAGCTTTTCAGGCAGCGAAATGAATTGAGGAGAGGAGAGGAGAGGAGAGGATGAACGATTGCCACTGGGCTGTGACAAAGATCGTGGTGAAAGGTTTGCATTCATTCACCACAGTAGAACAAAACGCTTTTCGGTAGGTACTGGTAGTGAAATGCTTTCATTAGTTGTGTATGTCAGTACACTGTAAAGCAGATGCCTTATCTGACATTTGGCTGAAATATTACAGTTGCATTTATATAAATATTTCCTAATGGTGCCTTATTTGTAGTTGTTATATACAGTAATCCCATGTTATATCCTTTTAAGAAAAGGAGCATTAGTAAGTTTAACATGTTCAAGTGTTAAGATGATGTGCTGGTTTCGTGGTAATGCGCCTGTGTGCTTGCTACTACAGTGTTATAAGAAATAATTATATTTAAATTTATTGTTCATTTATTTATTTATTGTTCATATCACACTACAGCTAATAAAACAGTTGCTGAAAACTACTGTAGGACTACTGTTTTTTAATAAATGTGTAGCTAACCAGGTCTAGTAACATGTCCACATAAATATAATCAGTGATAAATTAATATTTGATTATTTTGCAGTGATTAGGAATTGATAAGGGAATTGATAAAGAACCGGACTGATAAGAAGAATAGGTGATGGCACCGACATCAATAATTTCTTAATGATTCCCATCCCTAGTCCTCACAATGATATGGTCCTCAAAGAGACAAGGGATTTCAAGGGATTTGTAAACAAAAATAAGGATATATAAAAGAGCCAAAAGGTTTCTTCTTCATTACTGAAATTAGGTTTATGGTTAGGTTTAGTTTTAGCAATAATTAGCTGCATTAATCATTGTCAATAGACCATTAATTATTGTCTTCACAAAGATAGCAAAACCAACGAGTGTGTTACATTCCTTTTGTAGTGTGTCCGAAGCCACTACTTTTCCTCATATCAAAACCTGCTAGTGTGCTAATCTATTACCCTATGCGGCATTATCCCAAGATAAAATTGATGGAATGTATGGCTGTTGTAGCCTATCTGCCTCTAGGTTTGGTGTGCTGTGTGTTCCATGATTCCCTTCTGCTCACCAAGGCTGTATTTTTAAAAAAAAAAAAAATGCTGGAAACATTATTTCACTTGCTGAAACCTTCCTGTTACAGGTGCAGTACAGGTGGTCATAAGGGGTACAGTTGGTGGGGTAAGTGACTGAAGAGTATGTGTGTGTATATACACTCTTGTAAGACTTTACCTGTATCCAATTGACTGGCAGCAGATACAGACCAGCAGATTTTGGTAATGCTCAAATCATCCTTTAGAATGGGGAAGAATTCAAGCTCCAGTGATTCTGGTTGTCATGCTGCAAGTATTTCTATGATTCTATGATCTACTGGGATTTTCACATATATATAACATTCTCAGAATTGTACAGTAAAGAAAAAAAGACAAGTCTTAATGATGAGGGAGGTCAACAGAGGATGGCCAGATGGAAATGCAACAGTAACTCACATAACCACTCGGCAAAATGGTGGTGAGCAGAAAAGCATCTCAAAGTACAAAATGTCAGACCTTGAGGTGGATGGGCTACAACAGCAGAAGATCATGTCAGGTTCCACTTATGTCAGCCAAGAACAAAAATTTTAAGCTGCAGTGGCCACAGGCTCACCAAAACTGGACAGCTGAAAACTGGAAAAATGTAGCCTGGTTTGATGAATCTCAATCTCATGAGTCACACAGATGGTAGGGTCAGAATTTGGCACCAACGGCACGAATCTACGTACTCAGCCCATCTTTTATCAAGAGCTGGTGGAGGTGGTGTAATGTTGTGTGGAATGTGTTCTCTGCACATTTTGACCCCATTAACACCAATCAATCATCAATTGAATGCCACAGCCTGTTGTAAATTGTTGCCGAAAATGTGCATCACATCATGGCCACAATTCACTCACCTTCTAATGGCTACTTCCAGCTTGATAATGTACTATATCACAAAGTAGAAGTCATCTCAAACTGGTTTTATGAACATAATGAGTTCAATGTTCTTTACTGGCCTTTCCAGTCACTGTATCTGAATCCAGTTGAACACTTTTGAGATGAGTTTGAATAGGAGATTCACAGCATTAAAGTGCACCTGAAAAATCTACAGGAACTGCATAATGCATGGACCAGGATCTCAAAGGAATATTTCCTAAATCTTATGGAAAACTTTCATATATTCCAAATTCAAAAAAGTAACATTATTTTTTAATTATTAAATATTTCAAATTATAGAGGAATTCAGCTTATGGCACTGCCTATTGGAGCCCAGTTTGCTTTACAAGCAGCTTTCAGCTTGTTTGTATTATTGGTTTGGGTGTTTCTCACCTTCCTCTAAGAAATACCCCAAAGATTCTCTATGGGGTTCAGGTCAGGCAAGTTGTCTTGCCTTTCAAGCACAGCAAAATCATGGTCAGCAAACTATTTAATAGTAGTTTTGACACTGAGGGCAAGTATTAGGGCCTGCTGGAAAAGTGGAAAAGAAAATCAGCACCTCCATAAAGCTTTTCAGCAGATGGTGGCCTAATAGCTCCTGGTAGATGAATGTGTTGACTTTGGTCTTGAAAAAACACAGTGGCCCAGATGAAGGACAGATGACACAGTACCCCAAATTATCACAGACTGCAGAAACATCACACTGGACTTCAAGCACTTTGGATTCTCTGCCTCTCCATTCTTCCTCCAGACCTCACTACCTTAATTTCCAAATTAAATGCAAAATTTACTTTCTTCTGAAAAGAGGGCTTTGGTTCCATTTGTTTTCTCCTTAGCCCAGTTAAGATGCAGAGATGTCATCTGTGGTTCAGGAGATGCTTGATATTAGGAATGCTACAGTGGTAGCCCCTACCCTGAAGACATCTGTGCATGGTGTCTCGACACTGACACAAGCTTCAGCCCACTCCTTGCTAAGTTCTACCATGTTCTTGAATATTTTTTTTTCCAACCCTGTTGCTTGTGCACATTTCCTACCACAATTTTCCCTTCCAGTCAACTTTCTGATTATGCATTTGTAATGCTATATATTCAACCCTCCCTAGAAATGAATCAGGTTGTTTTGAATAACAAAGGATAAGCACACATTCTTCCTGTCAGTGTTTGTCACTGCAAATCAGGTTCTCTTACTGTGATTTCAAAATCAGTTATTGCTCAGCAAGTATTTTAAGGAAAATCGAAAACTGAAAAATGCTGCATGGGTAAGTATTCAACCCCCCAGTATATTTCTAGATGAAATATAATTTCTTAATGAGGACACAAGTGACTTATAATTGGCCTTCACCTGTGAAATATTAAAACAGTTCCCACTTGAACCACCAGAGAAGTGACAGTGTGGCCGAAGTAAAGGAGTGAAAATGAAGACTAATGAGCATTCTAAATATGTTAAAAGTAATGCAGTAGAATTTCACAAAGTAGGAACAAGCTATAATCACAGTAAGCACTGCTGGATCAATAGTGAGGAAGTAAAAGTTTATCACATTACCTATGTACTACCTAGACAAGATCCGCCCTCAAAAACAGAGACTTGTGGGGGAAGCAACAGTCACTCTGAAGGAGTTATAGTACATTGAGTACATTGGCTAAGAGTGGAGTGAAGGTGCACCAGACAACCATTTCAAGAGCTCTGCATAATTGAGGGCTGTATGGAAGGGGGACTTGAAAAAAATATTGCTCAAGAAGAGCCATATGAAAGTACAAGAGTGACCCAGTGAAGGAGTTTTTTCTTTTTTTTTTGGATGAGACAAAGATTGAAAGAATGTATTTGGGCAAGTTTCAAAGTGCAGTGTATGGCACATACCTACTGTAACCTAGGCCATACATCATCTGAATAGAATCCCTACAGTGAATGTGGTGGTGGCAGAGTCATGAATCGAGGATGCTTTTTATTCTTAGAACCTGGGCATCTTGTCAAAATTGAAGGGAGTAAAATGAATGAATGGAGCAAAATACAGGGGGCTGTTACAGGAGAACCTCCTTCAGTCTGTTAAAAAAGTGAGTGGGTAAAAACAAAAAAAAGTACATGTTGTATAGTGGCCAAGAAAAAGTCCAGTGCTATGTTCAATTTGCATACTTTCATTAGTATTGTGACGTAGGCGGGGCAACGGCTGGCGACCATCGTGCCCTGCGGCACTTTTCCATGGGGCTCTATGTGTGGGGGGCATGTTCTAGTGTTCACCCTGTTGGGGAAGTTTAGTTGGGCTAGTGGCTTCGGCCCTGTTCTGCTAGTTTAGTTATGCTCTTAGCTAATTGCTAACTCCATGCTACCTGTTCTCCTTGGTCATGCCTAAGGCTGAATGGAGTGTGGTTCTTGGGGTGAATGTGCTTCCCGTGCTGTACTGTTGACTGTGTGGTGAATAAACTTCTCCCAGCCATATGCATTGGGCAGCAATCAAGCTAAACTCGTATCTCCAAGTGTGTTCCGGCGGTAAAATGCTACACTGGTGTCAGAAGTGGGATGGAGTGCACCGTCGAAGAACTATGAAGGATCCAAGTAGATCATCGGGTAGCAGAGCAACTGTTGAGGAAGAAGAACCATTGGCCGGAAGACGCGAGAAGAGCAGCGGAGCAGCTGAGGCGACAGAGCACACTGCAAGTTCCGAAGCTGGATCTCGGAGCGGAGTCCAGCACGGAATCGTCACAAGTCCCGGCGCTGGATCTCAGAGCGGAGTCCGGCACAGAATCGTCGCAAGTCCCGGCGCTGGATCTCGGAGTGGAGTCCGGCACGAAATTGTCGCAAGCGCTGGAGTTAGCCGCCAGCATCTTGGGCTGGTCCCCCACGGAAACCGGCATCAGAGTCGTCATCTCGCTTGAAGGTGAAGCGCTCCGTGTGCTGGGAGACCTGCGAAAAGGCACCAAGGCGCTTCGCGAGGCGGAGCAGGCTGAACTGATTCTGGTGGAACAGCGAGTCGAGGAGCCTAGCCGGGGGCAGGGCTACCCACTGCGGATAGGTGGCGAGCAAGCGACGGAAGGACGAGAGACGTGCTTTTGATGCGGAGAAACCGGGGACCGGGCTCGCGTGTGCGGTGTACTGCGGCCAGAGGACGCCGTAACCCAGCCGCCCTGCACTGCCGTCTCAGTTTCCCCACCCAGTGGATTTAATTTTTGTCTCTGATGTTTGGGCAATAGTGCTGGACTTTACATGCACTGTGTTCTGGACAATGTTTTACTGCGAGCTCTGGTGGATACCGGTTCCGCTATTTCGTTGCTGCGCTGTGGAGTACTGGGACTTAGCGAGCGGACTTCCACAGACCCTGACTGAGCTTTAACCATTCACCCCGTCACTGGCAGCCGAGCAGAGATGAAGGCACGCTGCACGGTTCAGGTCAAAATGGGCAAACAGATTTATACGCACAAATTTTCGTGGGGGACATAGAGGTAGGCTGCATTTTTGGCTTGGACATTTTGGCGAAATGGAATGCTGTGGTGGACTTATCAGCTGGAGTTTTACGGGCGGACTTTGGGGTTGCCAGCTTGTTGGTGCAGGAGCGGCACACAGACATTTTAGCAGCACAAACCCGAGAGGCGGAACTTCCGGTGGAGGCGCCGTGTAAACATCTGGTCGCGGATAAGGTAAGCTCTCTGCAGAAACTAACTAAAAAGAACAAACCTGTTTGCCGGGACAATGTGCATGCACATGTGTCCACTCAGTTACGGGCAGCTGCAATTTCTTCTCCCAAATCGTCCGACCAGTCCAGCCCAGTGACAGCGGCGCCGAGGGCTACGCCATCAGCTGTTTTGCCAGTGCCTCAGCTGGACTGCAATCAGCTCGTTACAGAGCAGAATGATCTGGTTCTGCGTGAGGTGTTTGGTTGGGTTAGAGCAGGCCAGCGACCGGAGTATGCCGCGATCGCAGATCAGGGGCTGGAACTTAAATCTTTGCGCTCTCAGTGGACTAATCTCATCTTGCATGACGGATTACTTTATCGTCGCTGGGAACGACCCTGCGGCTCGGGAGTACTGTTGCAGCAATTGGTACCGAGGACTTTACGGGAGTGCGTGTTGGGTTTGGTTCACGGACACTCGGGGGCAGGACACTTTGAGGTGAGTAAGACTATGCGGCGTTTACGTGCGTGCTTTTACTGGCCGGGCTACCGTACGGACAGCGAACTGTTTGTTCACCATTGTGCCTCTTGCACGGCAAAGAAGGGCCCTACACGGCGCTCGTGTGCCCCGTTGCTGAGACGACGTCAACCCCTGCCCCGTTTCAGAGACTGTAATCAGGTTCTGGTGACTGGGGACAGTCACGTCTCGGGGGGGGACTCTAGGTTTTGTTTGTGCCTAAATTAAAACTTGCTTTCATTAGGCCATATGATTTTTTACTTTTAGTAATTCAGGTGCAAGGAACTATTAATAATTAATATAATAAACCTATCCTTCATTTTTGGGGTCTCTAGCTGATGCTTCTTAAAATACATACTCATCAGTTTTACGGCTCAACTTGATCCCCAGGGAAATTCCTGCAAACAAGCAAGAAATATGAAGTATATTTTTCTATGTTATACCAGCGACACTAGAATTATAGTTTGTGTTTGTGTGGTTGCAGTGTATCACAAAGAATACCTGGACTAAAAAAAAAAAAAAAAAAAAAAAAAAACTGTACACCCTGTAGGGCACTAACTTCTTCTTTTTAAGTAGACACATATTGGTATTGGCACATAAGCATGGTTTTATTAGTGTGGAAATGTTCTTTGTACGTCGCTCTGGATAAGAGCGTCTGCTAAATGCCTTAAATGTAAATGTAAATGTAAACAATGACTAACTTCAACATAGTGATGACTGTAAGCCAGCAGCGATGACCCAACTGATTCACTCAACTAATTGTCTATGGGATTCAGGTCTAAGCTTTATGATAGCAGTCCAAAAGTTTCACCATTTTACTACAACTATAAAGGTATGCTTAGGATCATTGCTCATTGATCAATTGATCATTGATCATTGTTTTAACGTTCTGGCTGACTATCATATCTATATGTGCTCTACATTAACAGGTTCTTAATTGTGTTAAAAAAATCTGTTGTCTTTTTGAATTTTGCAATTACCTGTTCCATGACAGCATTGTAGTCTTCTGCCTTGGCTTTCAAGCGCTCGATTTTCTCCTCCTGCAATCGTGCCTCCGTTAAATAACACATCATTTCCTTAGCCAGCCTGCAAAACAAGAATGCAAAAGAGAGGTCATGGATCACAGAAACCTAACAACAAAGGTATGTTACATATTTAATCAATGTGTAGCAATATTATTTAAGAATCCTAGCCACCCATTCAGCCTAACATATAGCGGAAATTGTTGCACTTGCCAATTGGATTCAGCCAGGTCACTACTTGGGGTTCAAGTTCCTGTTGAGGATGCTAGGATTGAAAACCATCTGCAACATAGTTCCCTTGGACATGCTGAAACTAATAAAATTTCAGAAGTAGGCAAGACCACAAATGCCAAAAATTTTGGCAAAGCCCCATCAGCAAAGAGAGATAGTTGCCATATGAGGAGGGCAGTATTGTGACAGGGATACAGAGGGCCACATATACAGGGGTGTGAGATTGCAATATATTAATCCCAGTTTCCAATATATTAAAAATGCTAAACTGAGGCAAATCTGTGTATGAAAGCTCATCATCAAAATATCACAGCACTTTGGATGGGATCTTTTTCAACACAGTTTATCTCCCAGACTGGTTATTTACCAACTCCCACATACTAGCCCCTATTACACAACAACTACTGGAAAGTGAAGGCTATGCCTAAGGACATGCTCCTTAGGATAAGCAAAGTAAACCATCTAATCATTTTTTTTTTATTTGCTACTGCTCATGCTACAATATAGGACAGCTGAAAACACTTGGAAGAAAGCTCAGAATGTCACCCACAGTTGGCTTTGATTAACCCACAGTAACACCATCCCTTCCACACCATCTTGGACTCTTGGACATGGATGACAATGGCGTCATTAGCATTTCAACTAGGAGTCTCCTGGGAAAAGCATGTATGGCTTTCTGTAATGATACTCAGAAACTTATACTGTAACTTTTCTGAAAGAGAGAAATATCTCCATTCACCAATGATTCCCTAAGAGCCGGCCACAAGATCTCACCCTTGTAGTGCCTTAAGGTCTCTCTTTATGAGCCCATGCAATACATGCACATCAAACTGTAATGGGTGTCTCTTAACACTGTATTAAGCAGATCACATCACCAAATCTACATGCTTTGGTAATGTGCACACATTGTAGGTCTGCATTTCAAATTTCAACTTCAACAATACTCAACTCTGGTCTGCAAGCCCCAAGTAATTAAAGAATGTAACAAAGATTTCTATTAACAGTTACATCAATAATAGGATCACTAGCTCGCTGAACAACACAAACTCATCTGTAAGCCATTTAATAGCTAAAATTCATTCATATTTTTTATTAGCAAAGTTTATAGTTTAGCATTTTTTTTCTTACCAGTGGACATTTATTAAGTTGATCATTTTTGTTTATTTACAACTGTGTTAAATAAATGTACATTTAAGTTCAGCAATTCTATGTCTCATTTGTTATTATATTGTTGTGTTTTATATGCCAAAAAACCCCCAATATGATATTGCCATTATATATGCAAAGTGTTTAGTCCACCGACTGTATAAATGTATTGTACAGTCAATGGCTCCTCCAGATTGTTTTCACCGAGCTGTCAATCCATTGCTGGATATGACGTCACACTAACCAGACCAATAGAAGCGATTTTGAGCGATTTTGCCACTTGAGGCATGCAAAATTGAGATGGTGAATTCTCAACTTTTCGAAATGTGAACCAGTTCAGTGTAGGATTTTTCGTTTATCCCTACTTTATTAAATAATTAGTTGACTATGTCAATTTATAAGTTGTCGAATTGCTTCCCAGCTTAGGTCAGCTTTCTCGTCCAGCGAGAATGGCCGTTACTAAGTGGGTGATAACACTGTGTCGGAACTCCCTTTGAGGCCTCAAGAAGGA
>JAOVYU010100474.1:0-16496 GCA_025674565.1 Synodontis membranacea
GGGAAGGAACGAGCAAACGATGGGACAGCAGAAGGGTCACAGACTGCCAGCAAAAAGAAAGCTGCATTTTAATGAAAATACCAAGATTCCTACCTAAGTAGGTTACGGGTTCATCGCAACAGGTAAAACACAAGCTCCACCCCCCGCTATGCGAACCCCCGCGCCTCTACCAGGTCCACGGAAACATTTTTAATGAGTGAAAAATCATAAAAATGGGATGCTCAAATAGGAATAAAAGGTTCGAAGTTCTTTCAGCATAACAATTCAGCATGTTTGTTTTTGATGGTGTTCGCCATCAGTAATATTAGCAAAGTTTCAAACGCTAATAGCTATTGATTTAATACGTGCTTTAGCCAATTGACTGTTAAAAAAAATTGACTCACTATGACCGTTGACACCCAGAAGGGGATTCACGTTTAACCCTCGATATACTGAAGCTTTCTAAGCTTTTAAATAAATGAACATTTTTGGAAGGAGTCTCCATTGTAAAGATCAGATGTAAAGCTGTAACGTTTTATAATGTTTTATAAAGAAGGCTTTGACAAGCTTTTTCATCTCGTTAATAAAATACTGTAATTGTTTTAAAAGAAATTCAACTCTTTAAAATGTGATGTTAATACTAAACAAAAGTCTCTGACTGATTGTCTTCCTATAACATCATGTCCACAAGTGTTTATTCCTGTATGTATGTATGTATACTACTTAAAACAACAAAACAAAGATCAAGTTTTGACCCCTTTGGCTTTCCATAAACAGGGCGAGCACCTGAATGTCACGTGCTGAGCCAAATTATTCCTCACTGTTAGCTGAAGGTTATTAGAGTTAGAAAATAAAAAATATATCCTTCATTCTACTGGGTAAGGCATCTAAACTTTAGAACCTAAGCAAAATATAAATCATTTGATAGATAACTCTTGTGCTAAATCACCTGCTGGGAGCTAGATTAACACAGAGAGTTCAATATTTTTGTTTTTAAATAAACAACATTCTCGAGCAGGAATAATTTGTTTAGTCGCCGTGAAAGATTCTCAACTTATTAGATAAGAGTTTATTCATAAATTTGTTTTGTTTTTTTTAGATGTTAAAGTTTTCTCTCAGGTAACGGTCACTATTAGCACCTAGCTAACACTGCTTACTTTTCCACTCAGGTTTTGATCACTAAAGATTTAATCACTTTCTGGTGTTTTAAAAGCCGCTGCTTTCTTTCTGTTACTGGTTTCAGATATTTCTAATGTGAAACTCTTGATATTTTAGTATTTGGAGAAACTGAAATATCAAGAGTTTTACATTAGAAATGCCTGATATTTCTGTATTTGGAGAAACAATACAGAAAATCTCAGTAGAAAGCAGAAGTTTGAGTGAGGAGGGTTTTTTTATATGGTCACCATTTTCTAGAACAGACATTTTGTCTAGTTGCCATTTTCTAGAGACGCCATTTTTGTCGAGGTGCCTGTTTTCTAGAGCCGCCTTTCTTTCTTTTTCTTTTTTTTTTTTCTTTTTTTTTTTTTTGCTGAATCACCATTTTTTTTTCCTAGAGATGCTGTTTTGTCAAGCTGTCATTTTCTAGAGACACCATTTTCTAGAACCGCCATTCTGTCGAGGCGCCTGTTTTCTAGAGCCGCCTTTCTTTCTTTTTCTTTTTTTTTTTTTTTTCCTAGAGATGCTGTTTTGTCAAGCTGTAATTTTCTAGAGACACCATTTTCTAGAACCGCCACTCTGTCGAGGTCCCCGTTTTCTAGAGCAGCCTTTTTTGCAGAGCCGCCAGTTTCTAGAGATCCCATTTTGCTGAGTCATTTTCTAGAGACACCATTTTCTAGAGCCGCCAGTTTTGTCGAGACACCATTCTCTAGAACCACCATCTTTGCAGGCTCCCGTTTTCTAGAGCCACCATTTTGTTGCGCCGACATTTTCGCCGCCGTTTTCTAGAGACACGCCATTTTGTCGAGTCCCTGATTTCTAGAGTCACCATTTTGTGGAGCTGCCACTTTATCGAGTTGCTCTTTTCTAGAGCCGCCATTTTGTCAGGTCGCCATTGTGTAGAGCCGCCATTTTGTAGCGCCATCGTTTTCTAGAGCCGCTATTTTGTATTAGTGATAAACACTTTCTCGCGCTGGTTCTACTAAATTATCTTTTCTGTATTAACAACTAATTCACATAATTTAATGACAGTAATGAGCAGGTTACGAAGTCGTGTTGTTTAACAAATAAATCCCTATAATTGTTGACTTAATGTTTACAGTGTCAGCGCTTTCTTACAGCTTTCTGACATTAGAAAGGAATAATGTAAACGGACGTTTACAGAGAGAGAACGCAACCTCTAGGAACTTGATCAGCGATTATATGCAAAGCTCTTTTTTTCAGTAATGTATTGAAAATGGGAAAAGGTAAGATTGATGTCTTGTTAAGCAGCAGTAAAGAAAGCAAGAAGTAAGTCATGTAGAGCTTTTCCTCATCACGCAGCGCTCCGTGTTGTGCTTTTCTTGCACAAACCTTACACACGTTAAAATCATGCTTAGCATTAAAACCGTAGTTTAAAGCAAACCAGATTACTCAAACCACTTAGAGGTTTTAGTGTAAATACCGCTCTGTCTCCGAGCTGCTTTTGATTGCCAATACACCATAACACGTGTGGTCCATTAACCCCCCAGCGTTTATTTTCCGATGTGGCACACGCCAAATGTGAGGAGCTGATTTGCATTTTAGGCGTAATAAAACAGCAATCAGATTTCAATCTGGCTAACCAGCATGGCCGCACTTTCCAGGCTTTATTGAAATTTAAATGTTAATTAGGAATTGCTAATTCAAAGAAGTATTTGCCATTTACTGGCATCATTTCAATCTGGTTGCAAATGTGTATGTGTATTTTTTGTGTGTGTGTGTGTTCGAGGGCTGCCGAAATGAAAATACAAACACAAAGTCTTTTTAATTTCATTTTCAGCATCTTAATTGGTATGATTCAGCCATATTAAAAATAATAGTAGATGCGGCACCATTTCCTGTCAGCGTTTGTGGTTTCGTGTGTGGCGAAGTTGTTGGGATGTTTTAAGGCTTGTTTACGAACAACCTGTCTCCCTGTTTCAGGTTTCAAACACCATTCAGTTTTGGACATTTTGTTATGGATCGAAGTGTTGAATAGCCAAGTAGCAAGACATAAGGAAGGAAACACTTCTGGATGTGCTGTTAGAGGAAAAAAATCAATGACCTGTTACTATAGAAACAATAACGTGCTGCTGTAGAAGATGCACGGACGCGTCCTGACCCGTCAGGTTTGAGAATTCAGCAGCGCTGGGGTATAAATGAGTGTGTAAGGAAGCAAGTGTTGGTGTATGGAGGCAGCAGCAGGTGATTGACAGCCAGAGTTATTAGTTAACCTGTGGTTATTTATTGGGGTTAAAGAAGGAGCGTGGTGAGTGAATGAGGGAGAGAGGGAGATGGACTGCTTCGGACTCATAATGATATCAGTTTGACACTGGCATGTTTACACTGACGTTAAACTTAATTCTTCTGTCGGTCATCAGAGCTGATTTGCAGAGCGATGTCGTTAAGTACTCGGCTAAATTAAATCTATTAATTGCAGACGGCTCGTTGTAGAGGTCAGAGGTCAATTAAGCTGGGATTAATTGAGTGAAGCTGTTAATGGGAGGCATCTGGATACAGCAGTGGTGTGTGTGCAGGTTTATATACCCTCATGAGGTCCTCACAAGGATAGTAAAATGACAAATTTCGAGGGTCCTCACAGGGGTTTTCTTAAACCTAAAAAAAAAAAAAGCTTTCTTCTTTGCTAAGATTAGGGTTAGATTTAGGTAAGGGTATGAAATTAATTAGCTGCAGTAGTCATTACGTGAATAGAAGGTCCTCACAAGTATCACTTACAAAACCTCTTGCTCATATTAAAGGAACCATTACTTTTGCATTCAGTTTCTAGACTTGTTTGTTTTAATTTCTGGATTTGCTTTGGATCACCTTCTTTTCTCATAGTTCTCTAATACCGCCTTAAAAAGCGTGACCACGTTTGTATCTCGGGTCCTGAATGGATGTGCTAAAAGCGTTATGTGTTCTTCTTCATAAAGCATGTTCTGAAACAAGGCCAGAAGTCACATGGACGTAGAGCGAAATACTAAAATAACAGATAATCCGAGTAATTAGCTGTCAGTGGTGCCGCGAACATCTGCGTTTTCTCAGATAAAGTGACCGTTTGGAGACACGGCGAGGTCTGTAAACTTTAACGATAACAGCAGGACGTGCGTATCAAATTAAAAGGTTTCACTACAGCACGGTTTTCATGACCATCCACAAAAATCCCACTGTTTAATTTCTTCAGCGTGAGGATTTTAACCGAGTCAGCAGAAAACGCAGTCGCGTGATAAGGATGCACAGAGAGCCAGAACTGACATGCTGAAAGTTTACACGACGCAACAATATTCACGCATGACGTTAACACGGGCTTTCCTGTTCTTCCTCGGTTGTAGCTAATCCCCATGAAGGTTCGGCGTATTCTGCTTTCTGAGATGCTTTTCAGCTCACCACGGTTGTAAAGAATGATTGTTTAAGTTAGTGTGTGAAGCCATTCTCCTCTGATCTTCTTCAAGAAGTCGTTAATACCTGTATGAACGAGCAGGGATACACGTGTCCGGTGAGTGTATTTCACTTAATTTATGGAAAATTTGGATGTCTTTCGGCTTTATTAAAACGTCAAGTCATTTGTAGGAGTAAGGACCGTTTGGTGTCGTTCGGAATTTCTGCTGTTTTAATATTGTACATCATGATAAAAGGTTTGTCTTGATTCGCAGATTTACTATCGACTGTTTCAGGTCTGAGTAATGATTAGCTTTATTTAAAAAAAAAAAAAACCAAACAAACAAAAAAAAACGGTGCGACGGTATAACTTTTCGTTCTACCGTAAACTCGACCGTAGTCTAACTAAACTATGTAAAACTCAAACTTGTACTCTGTTGCGAGTCTGTTTACTCCTGACTGTAGAATAAGACCCAAACCTATACAAAAAGCTAGTCATGCAACAATAAATAAACAAACGAATATCGTCAAAATCGTAAGAATACAGATAATACACGTTTTTCGGTTATATCGCCCAGCACTACACATAAGAATAGGAAAGTTTGCTAAAAATACAAGTCACTTAAGACGTGTGTGAAATAGGAAATAATGATTAGATGTGCGAAAGACCTTTCATGTCTGCTGGGTAATGTGTCGTCTTTGTGTTAGCTGTGTGTGTGTATGTATAGGTAGGGGGAAGGAAATACTGTAGGTTTGTGTGTTGAGGATCTAATGCTGTCACTTGCGTAAAAAGCACGCCTAAGGTAATTGTACAAACGTATTTCTGTACAGATGTACGTACGTGGGGGTGAGAGGTTAATGGGGGTCATGTTCTAGTATATATTTTAAATAACAATTTCCAGATTGTCAATTGACCGTATGATTAATATTGATTTTACTATTTTGGTGTTAGCCCAGTATTTTTGTATACGTTCATTTCAAGCCATTTTGTTTAGCTTACTTGTGAGTTTTTTTGTTTTTTTTGGTCGTTGTTGTTGTTAATGTTCTTTCTGACATCTTACAGGTCTCAAACCCTGATGCAGTGCAGCCGAAGCTGTAAATATACCCACGTTACGGCGTGAAAAACCACTGATATGAGCAACACTGGTCATTAATCATTATCTTTTTTTTAGATCAGAGTTTCTGGGTCCTGATAAATCAGAGAGCGAGTTTCTCCTCTGGAGCTTCTCTTCTCTGGCTGTTCCAGTGAAGGTCTGAGTTATAATAAAATCCTTCTAATAAAATCCGAACGCTCTGCAGCCAGACTCGGCAACACTCCCAGAGAGTTATTTTCAGTCCTACAGCACCAGGCTCCTATCTGGATAAGTAGGAAGAGACCCATTTAGTAGGAGCAGATCAACAAGATGACCTTTTAAACAGTGGAGCAACAGGAAAAGCGTCCGCACCGTCGTCGGGATCGTAAACCGTGTGCCTTCTGTGTGGGAGGGGCATCTTTGAGCTTATATATGAGGAAGAAGGCGGGTAGCGCTTTTTTTTTCAATAGAGTTATCCAATCAAGTTACCATGCCAACGTGCTCCTTCGACGGTAAAATTCTTTTAACGGTTTGAGTTATGGAAAAGCGTGCTGTGCCTTCAGCGGTGACGGCTCAATATGAGGAGGTACGGAAAACCAGGATACACGTGCACAAAGACTTTTAATATAAAGAGATACGTATTTGCAAAAGAACTTTTATACTACGAGTAACGAACAGGATATTACTAAGAGTGCAGCGACCAAGGACAGAATTCCGAAATGTACTGTATAAGAAAACGAAACAAGACTGCGAGGATGGGGCGATTGACGATGTTATTGATTAAGATGCGTATCAAGTTAGACGATTTGAACGTCTCTGGGAAAACGTCTGGACTGCAGATTTAAGACGGAGCAAAAATAAAATGTGTTTTATCCCAAAGAGTGTCAAAAGTTGGACGCTCTGCGATATACAGTAAAAAAAATAGGCGGCTACTAGAGATGTCATGATACCCAAAAATATATAGACACTATTCTCAATATCCAGCAGTTTAAAAAAAAAAACAAAAAACAAAAAAAATTATTATTGCATGTACTTAAACGTAAACTCCTTTCTACATTTTGAACATGACAAAAATGGCATTTCTGTAAATAAAAGCAACAGTACAGAATACAGAACCGTGATTCACGTGCTAGAAGGGCGGCGGTTTTGCGTAGACGCCGCACTGATTCCTGTCAGCTGCATCGTTTTTCATGGCTTTTTGATCTTTTACTTAACCAGATGAGGATTTTTGGAAAGAACACCAACATGTCAATGTTGTCTTTTACGTAAAAACCAACAACACCTTGGACGTTGTTAATATGAATTGAATCTCTCTCACCTTGAACAGATCTGAATGCCGGTCTTTTAGGTGCTTATTTTTTTTAAAAAATTGGAAGTAATTCCTAACTTGTTTTTGAAAAACATTATGGTATCATTTTTTTCTATCACCTTTTGGTCATCCACATATACGCTTACAAAGTACAGTCACCGTCTTCACCATATAGTTCTTCTGCAGAACCCTTAGAACACTCAGTACTGGAAGAATCGCAGCATGAGGTACCTACAGTACTCCAAAAAAAAAAAAAAAACAGGTTCTGTCCCCTTTTGAGAATTTTGCTAACAAAAGGTATTGGAAGTATCGGTTCTGGTGACATTCATAGTGGCTACAAGTTTGTTCTGAATTCTTTGTCTTGCAAACTTTATTTTATATATATATAATTTTTTTTTTTATTTTAGGATGCGTTATTATCATTACTTTGTGTGTGATTAAAGTTTACACCATTGTGCTCTGTAGCATCCTTTAGAGCGGAGCACTTTTAAATTACTGCTGGTTGCGTCACGGCTCGTTATCAAAAAAGTTGCCCAGACTTCAGCTTTATTCTCACAAACTCGTCCCCCGAGACGCGCCGCCACCGGCCATGCCGCAGGACACGCATCCTCTCGTAGCAAACGAAAGACTTCACGGGATTTCAGTAAGTAGACTATTCTTGTGCAGTTTATATCATTTTTTTTTTTTAATATTAAAAAAATCATTTTAAAACTGTCTACAGCAGAACTACTGGAGTTGCTTTTTGTTGCATCTGTTCACATTATCCTTGATTGTAGATAATGGATGTAATGATGGATGTAATCAGTAGCTGATTGTTAATTTAAAAAAAGCAGGAGGTCACGTTCGTAATCACGTTATGCTGTGGGTCCCTGACAGCGTGAATTGTTTGCTCTCAGCGTATCGTCCTGTCTTCGCTTTCATTGTGTATTAAAATCCAAGACTGATGAAACGAGACGAGGCTCACCGGCCCTGCAGGTAACGCCCGAGTTTTGACCCATTTCTTTGTCTATAAGATTTGTATATTAGATTTGAAATGTCATGTTTTGCAATCCCTCAGTTGTCATATATTGTTTGTTTTCCCCCTGTTTTCTCAGAGTGCTGGAAGTAATAAAACCTCAGAAGTATGAAGTCTGAATTATAAAAACGTACCGATCGTTGGCATTGGATAGGGATGTACTGTACATGACTGAACATCTGTAGATCTGCTAACCAAAAAAAAAAATCGTAATATTTATTTATATTATATCATTATATACGTATTATTGTGTATTGTGTGTGACGGTATTTTACAGCAGACACTCCACATGATCTGAGTCTCTAATAATAGATGGATTGTAAAATCAAGAGCGTAATGGAGATGGAAGGAGTCTCCAGTACCAGTGCTTTGTGAGAGTTAGGCTTTGGCTTTAACTTGGGAACTGAAAGATGAGAGTAAAGTGCAGCAGCGGGATGTTTCCACAGCCTGCCTCCTGATTGGTTGAACCTGTTCCTATCACAGATGAAACGTTTGGGAAAAAAATGTAAAAAGGAAATGTTGCTTTTTTTTTTTTTTTTTTTTGGTGCCTGAGCATTCAGCTTTGATGCGAAAGTGTACATTTATGGTATAGACGTTGGAAAAGTATATAGTCGGATGAAAAAATCGTAGCAACAATGCGCATTGAATGTGTAAAGACCTTGGACCTTCCAGAAATGTAATAATAATAAAAAAAAAATTAATCTACAGGATATTGGAAGTCTATAGTAAACAAACCGTGGAGGAATTAAACGTCACAGCACATCTCTGGGTTTCGCTAAAGTAAAGTTTCTTAAAAGAGATAAAAACGAACATGCTCGGTATGAGCTGGAGCTCAGGGCTGTGTTATCGGCTTGGTTTTAAAGAAAGTAAAAATGAGCTTTTTGTTAGTACGATAAGCGACGCGAGCATTAAGCTCCACTTGGGCCTTATCCTTGATTCAAAACTGCCTTATTTCCTTCCTTCCTTCCTTATGACAAATGACTTGATTGTACAGGCAGACAATCAGAAACCTAAAATCCCAAAGACATAAGGTCCGAGCCGATTAAACCTCAATGATTTATTGTGCATTCACCGCCAGGTACGGAGCTTGAAGTCTAATCAGTGTAGCATTTTATTTATTTTAGATAAATTCACAGTTTGGCCTAAGCATCTGGTGTGTAATAGATGACTGTGCGGCGTTGTCAGGATGCACTGCATTCCTCTTTAGCCACAGGGAGCTTGCCTGCACCGCTGCAGGATGAACGAGGACGCAGGTCGTGGTATGAAAGAGGATTTTCTAGGCGATGCTGTAGGGGATTCGGGGGTGTTTAATTAACAGTCGAAAGTTGTTCAAAGCCCCACATTTGCATTGTGGTATGACAAACATGGCGGTAAGTGACAGTTTGAAGATGAGCTCAGATTAGTCGCTGAGCACACGAGATCACTGGGTCACTTGCATAACAACAATGTACTGATGGAAACGCATTTTAGAGCCCAGTGGCTCTGTTCACTCTGTTCTTTTGTGATGTGATGAGAGTAATATCCACTTAAACACCAGCATTACTGCTACGGCTAATCAGGGGTAACAGGCAGCACTGTTTTACAGCATGTTTTTGGACAGCATTGATATTCTTGTTATCAAGAATTCAACGCTGCCTGTTTTTTATTTGATTGTTTTTTTAATTTGAAGGCGCGTTGCATTGCGTCCTTTCTCATTCATGTATCTTCAGCGAGCGGTTTGTCCCGATCAGGGTCACGGTGGATCCCGAGTCTATCCCAGAAGCCGTGAGAGGTGGGAAAAGGCGAAACAGAACTGAGCTGACTGTGTGAAAAAAAAAAAAAAATTCTGTGTAACACCGTGACTTGACTCTGAAATGTGGCGATATGGGAACATAGATAAGGAATAAAACACTTGTTATTGGAAAGTGCTCAACAGCGTCGTGGTGCGACACGGCCAATCATGAAGTAACATTTCTGTTACCGTGCCAAGTTGATTATTTTCCAAGAACAGCAAATCCTGAAGCCTTTAATTCCTCTTATACTGTACCACTGCAGTTAGAATTTCAAATGTAATTTATCATTTAATTTAAGTTTCATACTTTTAATCTGTTTGGTTACGCCTAATGTTGTAGATCGACCTGGTTAGTTCCCGTTATCACTAAGAAGGTACAGTATAAATAGTTGTTTCTGTCCATTTCAATTCATTTTTCTTTCTTTTCACTGATTAAATCCATTAATTGTTGGTCTTGGATTATATAGAAGTACACCGTACAAATCACTGTGAATAAGCTGTTGCTATAGAAACGGCAATGTACTCAAAAGAAGAGCATTAATATTAACTTGTGGTTAGCCGTGAAAACGTCACAGCTGCTGTTATGGAATGTTAATCAACACCTTCTGATAGGCATGTAACGATATATCATGCATTAGTAAATTGCGATATAAATTTGATGATAAAATTGATGGGGAAACAAAATTAACCAAATAACGTCGTAGTTTTTCCTAGATGTAACTGCATTGTTTAGACAACAGAGGGCGCACAGTAGTGGGAATACACGTGACGTCAATGTAGATGGAAGTAACCAGTATGCAGCTAAAACAGATGTAAAATGGGAATGAGCTTTTGTGCGATTGACTTTACAGATACAACAAGAAATCGTTTTACAGATTTCCGAGAGCTAAAGAAAAGAGACGCAGATAGACTTTGTACGTTTAAGTTTTATCATTTTTCTTTTTTAATATAAAAGCTTATTAGCTTTTTTCATTTTTAATGAAAAAAATATATATATATTTTAGTTAATAGGTTGTTAAATTTTACTACAACCTTTAAAAAATTTACCTTGACCCTTAACTTTATTTTTGGTTATGAAGAAATGAAACAGAAGTATATTTATTAATTTAACAAAAGGAATATATAAGTTATTTAAAGAATGGGAAAATAAATGTTGCATTGTTTTCAGTAATTTTCCTTGCATTTTATTTCCCCAAAAATATTCACTGTCGGGTGAATCGTTAAATGACCAATCGTTAAATATCAGATGAGACAAAAGAGACAAATGTCCAAACCATCCATCCATCTTTGCTAATTTCTCACTAAAATATATTCCCGCCGTTGCTGGAATGTTAGAGCACACTTTTCCCGTCTTTTATTGGGACCATTTTTGAAACCGAGCTCTTAATCATGTGAATGGTAGGGAGACCATTAGCGGCATAACGAGGCCACTACTGAAGATGTACTGAAATATTAAGAAGTGCGTTCGAAAGACAAAGGTGGTGAACTAATGTGTGAACGTTATTACAACCAATTAGGCTTGTAATGGCAGCGGGCACGGGGTTCACGAGGAACACTCTTACCAGGAACATCAGCAGCATTAATCAGTGCTGGGGGGAAAAAAAAACGCTCCAGTTCTCTTTTATTTTCTTTTATTTTCCTGCTGTTCCTTGTCATTTTGTCCTCTGATTTAACGTCCCGGCTCCCGTGTGTTGCACTGACACTAGAGTAATAACTACGACTTTTTTTTATTAGTTTAACAATCACCACAGCGGTGCAGTTTGTCATGAATGACTGAAGTACGTGTTGCTAATGTTACCTTTAGGAACAGGGAACTTTAATTGAATATTCGTCTTGCAGTTCCAGTAGAGATTACTGTACTTGAGAAATGTTGTCATTTTTCCTTTTGGAAAGAGGAGGATCATTGAGCAGCTAATGAGTGTATCAGTCAGGAAATGCCTTTTTTTTTCCTCAGCTTGAAAAAAAAAATGCTCTGTTATACTTTATCCTTTATTTCTGACCTTTAGAGCTTCTCTTTGTGCCTTTGCGTGCTGTAGGATTTGGGTTAATAACGACAAAAGGTGCTTATGTGATACTAGGAGATATGAGTGACTGAATTGGCCGTCTCAGTTCACGCTGATAAAGCGGTGGCGGTGGCGATGTTCTATCGGAAAAGAGCGCATATCCTGTCTCATCTTCATGAGTGTAAAATGTGCGAATACGATGATATTTAATGTTTTAGGATTCATGGATGATATCGCAAGTAATAAATGGACAAATAGTGTGTTTTAGGATTAATGCAATGAAATGCAAGATTTTCACTATCACTGGTTGATGTGAAGATGAAGAGCGTGATTTATTTTTTATTTATTTTTCCCCTGAGAAGGATTTCACTTTAAATGTAGTTTAAATTTGAACACTGATTGTCGGTGCTCTGTCTCCTGAGCGGTACAACAGAAAAGATCAGTGATCGAATGAGAATCAATCGAGAACACGAGGACCGATTATGCTGCTTTTCACGCTTGACAATGCTGTAACCATGACGACGCACTTACCAGCTCGAGCTATCGGCTACAGTAATTCTAGCTTTCTTGTTATCCACGTTAGACTTATTATCATCAGTAATGCAGGCTAAGATTGTTGTTACTCCGGTGTACCAGTTCCAAAATTAGACACGTTATTCAGCTGAACATGTAACGCGTAAATCTCTTTCATATTCACTCGCAAACAAGAAAGATTTTCCACCGGCGCGTTGTCCTCCGCGCTCTTTTTCTTGCTTGGCTGCCTGACTTGTGGCTTGATTGCTCAGGAGGTAAAACTTTCTTGACATCACCTGAAGCTTTTCCTAAAACGTGAAACCTTTTTCTTTTTTTGACCAAAAAATGCTGATGGCAAATTTGAAAAAAAAAAAAAAAAAAAAAAGCAGCGACCACCTGCCAGTTTTTATAGCATTACATTGCAAACCTGAGACTGTGGTCGAGGCGCAAAAGCTGTGTGTTAAAGCAGCCGTATACTGTAGGTGCAGCAGCCCTCATGCGAACAAGCTCCTGCGTGTAACAGCACATGAGCACTTACCAGGCTAATATCCAAGTGTTAGGAGCCTAGTATTTCTCACATTTTACATTAACAGTGGTAATGAGCGGATGAGTTCGGAGATTCCCTGCTTTTAGAGCTTAGAAAATGCTCAAAAATGCAAGGCAGTGGGACTAAAGGGCTGCTTTTAGAGGCAAAAAAATAATATTAAAAAAGGTCTCGCTGCCAGCTGTTGTGCATCATGGATGAGTGGAATGTTCCTGATCGATACTCTTGATTTGGCGATGTCTCTGCCATCTGGCAAAAGCACAGCTGGGTTTTTTTTTTTTGGTTTTGTTTTGTTCCAATCACAGAGCTTGATCTTAATCGTCAAATGGAAATGTCAAGTGTGCTTCGTCATATCTCGGTGTAATCACAGCATAGCGTTTTACCCGCACCAGACCGCACAAATACAGAGCGAGAGAGACGATGAAAAATGGAGAGAAAGACATGGGGGAACTGCAGTTATACTGTAGGAACTGCAGTTACAGCTTGCAAATTATATAAGGGATATCACAGTCCGGGGGAAAAATGAAATGGATGTACGTTTTTTTCCTGAAGCTGTAACAGTGGTGTAGCTAACAGTGGTGTAGTTACAGTAAGTTCTCAGGAAGCAGTTTAACTTTCTGCAAGCTACAGTCAACTCTGGGTAAAAATGTTTATGAAATTTGTGGTTCGTATCAGCTGTCCACTTTCAGCACTGCTTGCCGAGTAATGTGACTGGTTTGACTTTTTTTCCGTCGCTTGGTGATGGTGGGGAGGGGGATGTAATGTTCAGCAGAGGTGAAGGACCTGACCTTTATAAGTCTGGAGCGCTGTAATTGGCTCAGAAACACAGCTAGCTACTGTACAGTCGACCCTCGCCACTTCGCGGTTCGAATTTCGTGGCTTCACTCTATCGCGTTTTTTTCAAATGCAGTATATTCATTAAAAAGTCAATCAAGACAGTGAAAATGCGGGTTGCGCTCGGTTGTCTTAAGTCAATTATTTTTATTTTTTATTTTTTTATTAACTTTTTTCCAAAAAATCGGGTGTTATTTCATGTCTAGAGGGCTCTAATAATATTAAAAACCGTATTTAGGAGGTCCTAAACAGGTTTTCTATGCTCTAACTAAGCGGAAATACTACTTCGCGGAAATTCACTTATCGCGGTAGAGTCTGGAATGGATTAACCGCGATAAATGAGGGTTTACTGTAGCGCCTTTCTCATGCCCAAGGTCACTTTACAGTAACACACTTGCGTATGTCCCACACAGCCTGCACAGCCACAATTCCACCGGGCAACAGCGCTCGAAATGCTGGTCCATGGATACACCAAGTGAGCACAGAAACTTAGTTGCGCGGCGCGCCGAACGACCCAGATATTGAGGAGAACAACAGGCGCACCGTAGTCCATAGCAAGCAGGTGAGCGTAAATCACTAACGGCGGACCAGGGACTGAAGAATCTGACGCCAGGCACTGGGTCCGGAGCGAACGGACAAAGGAACAAAATCAACAAAACGAGTAAACAAAACATCAAACACAAGGAAAATCCTCCGGTGAGAAGCAGCAGCCAAAACACGCACAGTGTATTCTCACCCGGAAATAGAAGTGTCACTCTTCTTTTTCTTGTGTTTTATCATCTTGAGCCCATCATTTTTGCAAACCTGCATGCACAGAAGTGATTATTGGAATTGAAAAATTGAGATATGGTTTAGAAGAAATACTTCAATGTGAAAGCAGTTGAACACCCCCTCTCCTAAAATGAGCCCAGAGTCGATCCTGGGTCTGGCCTTGAGTATTCAAAGCCAAGACCCTGAATCTGAGGCTAGAGTTGAACCTAGACTGCAGTCTGTTGAAGAAAAGCATCATCTGGTCTTTTTCCAGTCTTCAGCTTTCCAGCTTGTGTGATCCCGTGCCTACTGTAGCCTCAGGATCCTATTCTTGGCTGACAGGAGTGGATCCTGCCGTGAATTTCCCCCTCCGCCTCAAGGTTTGATGTGTTGTGCCTTCTGAGATGCTTTTCTGCTCGCCACGGTTGTAAAGAGTGGCTGTTTGAGGTCTCCTGTGAGCCCAGTCCTGTCCTCTGACCTCTTTCATCAACAAAGTCTTTCAAACTGCTGGATGTTTTTGGCTCCATGCCGTCACTGAGATCATTCGTTTTAGACGCGAACATTATCCGATTAACTCTTGACCTTAATCTGCATAATTTTATTGGACAGTTGCGTGAACGAGCAGGCGCCCCGGTGTTCCTGCTCGCTTCGGAACCGTACCGCGCTCCGTTGTTTTTTTCCCGTCATTTGTCACACGGCTCTATTTTAAACGAGCAGCTCGACACTGATGTGTTGGAAATGCACAGTGATGTGTTGCAGACGGAATGAATATGAGATGAAATGTGGACACATGACTGCACCTGGGAGTGCAGCGTTCAATATCTGTACCTTAATGACGGTCGCGATACATCAGGGGAAATGTGGTGTGTAGAACGCGTGAGAGATGAGAGAAAAGTTGCAGTATTTATAATGGGCACTGATGCGTCCCAGTCTAACTTTTAATATAGTAGAGATGGAGAGAGGAAAAGTACTGGGAGTGGCGGAGCAATGAGCTGGAAATTATAAATATGTCTTTGTGGGAGTGCGGCTGCAGCCACTCTGGCACGTAGACTGTAACATAAAAATGCTGCAGTATGTAAACATTTAGAATGTTACTCTGTGTCACTGCTCTGAAGGACATTTCCACTGCCTGAAGTGTACAGCAAGACTATAAAACGGCATATTTTTATCACAAAGTCTGCAGTTTGACAAGTAAAACAGTCCACTTCTGTTTTTTTTTTTTTTTTTTTTTGGTTCTACATCCGGTGATTAAACCACAAATACTGAACATCGTCAGCAGAGGCACTTCCTGCTAGCCATGACTTGACCAAATGACCCTATATTCACACTTGTACTGTAGTTTCTCTTGTGGACATGTACTGTATCAACGGTATCAGGCAAACCTTTTAGGCCACATAAGGTCCATGTACTAGGATTTGTACTAGTGTTGTTCGCAGATTAACAAAGTATTCTAACTTTATTATTCGGATTGTTTGAGGAAATGACTGTGTTTTAGCAAATTACTATTTATAGTCAACAATACTAGTTCCGTATCTATTTTTTGTTGTTGTTTTTTTCTAAATACTATGAACAGCATGGTCACTAGCATTTCTTTAATTTCTTTAAAAATAACAACCCTTGTGTTGACCTTTGTTAAAAAGTAACACGCTGATTTGCTAGCGTTGATTCGTACTGTAAGTTACGAATCAACAGTGAAATCATCTTTCTTTTTTTCCTTTTCATCTAATGAGCTTTTATATTTTCTGAAGTGCTTTCCAGATTTCCAGGCGAAAGCTCTATCCGTCCTCCTCCGCGTACATCAGTTTACGGACGCCTCTGATTGGCTAGCGTCGCTGTGATTGACAGGAGGGACTGGCTGCGGATATCTGAGATCTCCGGACAGTAAGACAAACTTTGATCTCTCTCTGGCCACTTTGATTTCCTTATTGGCAATAATTTTGGCACCCCTGCACATATATAGTGCCTTGAAAAAGTATTCATACTGTACCCCTTGAAATTTTGCACATTTTGAGACCTTACAACCACAAACTTAAATATTTTTTATTGAGATTTTCTGTGATAGACCAACACAAAGTAGCGCACAATTGTGAAGTGATACATGGTTTTCAAAATTTTAAGCAAGTAAAAATCTGAAAAGTGTGGCGTGCGTTTGTATTCAGCCCCCTGTAC
>JAOVYU010100638.1:0-16455 GCA_025674565.1 Synodontis membranacea
CTGGAAGCTCAGTAACATCTCCATCTTCAATAAGGGGCTGAGATCCACAAACACTGACTGAAATCAGAGACCACTTGTGTGACGACACGGAGATTTAAAGGAATTAAACGTTCATTATGATAAACACGTGTATATGCTTTAATGCTCTGTTTGCAACTTAAAGACAGAAAGTACACACATCCTGAATAGCAGTGTAAAATGTCATTACTACCAGGTAACAGCTCTGTACCTGTATCAGGAACTAGAGATCCAC
The DNA here is from genome assembly GCA_025674565.1 of Synodontis membranacea. Taxonomy (NCBI): domain Eukaryota; kingdom Metazoa; phylum Chordata; class Actinopteri; order Siluriformes; family Mochokidae; genus Synodontis; species Synodontis membranacea. The sequence goes on from JAOVYU010100638.1 coordinate 254, forward strand.
CACTCGCTCCACTGCCTGCAAATACTAGTTATTATTAGAGTGTATATAGAGTAAGTTTAAATTAGAATTCTATGGTTTCATATGGGACGTAGGATATCAGTAGGGTTCGTCAGTCCTAAACAGCAGAAAAACAATGTCTTGTTTATTTCATTTTTTCGTGTCAAATCGGAGTCTGTAAAACTCATGGATCTTATGGGAGCCGAAGTAAACTTTTTGTATTTCTTGTCTGAGACTTTTTAACAGGAAGGAAAACTAGAGGGTTCCTGAAGCTGCAGTATAGTCTGACCCCTGACTGTTTAATGCTGAAACGCTTTATTCTTAAAGGTAGTGTAACATGAGAATTGTGAAAGAATGAGTTTAGATGCCAACCTCCAGTTACAGTTACAACATTAGTCATGATTACAATGAGGGCACTTACTTTTACACACTGGCAGGCTCCAAGTTCCATCCTCACAAAGTGCGTATTGCGTTCCTTCAAACCCATAGCCGCTGTCACATACAAATCTAACAGAGCTTCCACCTGTATAGGACTCTAGTTTGGCGTTTGGCACGAGTGGAGCAGCACACGGTTTACCTAGATCTACAGACAAAATAATCTTAGCATATGTCTATGCATAAAGATATACACTAGTGAATCAAAAAAAAAATTTAATATTGTGAATTTCAATATTTTCATCAGTTATTTAAGAAGGTGAAAATGTAATCAATTCTAGACTCATTACATATAAATTAAAATGTGCCAAGCATTTTTCTATTTTAATTGAGCTCAAAAAATAAAATGTAAAGGGGGGGATTGGGGGGCGTTCGACAGTTCCTAGCCCAGCCCTTTTCTTGGCCACTGCTCTCACTAGTGCTCTATGGTATAGTCATGATTCTGCCTGCTCCACTGCACCCTCTGCTCTCCACTTCCTGCCAGTCTTGACTACCTTCATTTTGCTAGCTTGAATGACATCCTTGCCCATCCCATCAGTCTTTCCTGATCCATCTTCCTCTAAGCATTGCCTTGATGATCTCTGTCGAGTCCTCCATGAATTAGTGGATGGCGGATCCCAGACCGGACTTCTGCACTCTATTTTGGAAGATTTCGTCAGCAGGTTCATTGCCAGGACAAACGGGATCACTGAGATGGTGCAGCCTGTGATGATCCCCACCACCAATCTGTACCACTCCGATGTAACTGACCCTGCTGAGACTCTCAGGCTGAAGTCACTGTAGTAATCCAGGATGAGGTCTCTTACTGAGGCTGGAACATACTGCATCTCTTGTGTCTCCTGCAGCAGCTTGTGTGGCATTGAGACATAGGTGTTAGGCAGGTCTAACCACAGCACCACAAGATCACCCCTGTTTTCCATAGCGTCTCAGAAGAGCTGTGTGACCACACCTGTGTGTTCCAAACAGCCTGGTACCCCAGGAATGCCCCCTTACTGCACTGAAGTGTCTTTTTGTGGAAGAAATCAGCCTGTCACTTAATTACACTGCCAGAGAAGATTTTACCTTCAGCACTGGACAATGAGATGGTTTTAAACTGGCTGATGTTCTTGGAGTTATTTGTCGACATTCTCTTTCAAAGAGGCTAGACCTCCACTGTGTCTCTGCCCAAGGAGCTGCCTGGTGAAGCCAAATGGGTTGTTGGTGCGCTTCCTAGCCCTCTCCTTACACTGCTTTTCATGTTGCTCCCCTCAGTCTTCCACAGCCTGCTCTCCACGTCCCATTATTCTGTTGCTTCCAGCACCTTATCTGCATCCCCATAAATACTTCAGCCACTCTGTTGTTTTGTAGGCTTGAAGCCACATTATCCTTGGCTTCTGGGATTGCCTTACCGAAGGGACTGTTTGCACCACTTGGAGGCTCTGGGCTCTGTGGCTCCTCCTCTGTCTCAGCAGGTGCCAGACTCAGCAGATGTCTGCAGTTGCTCCTTGCATTTCATCCTCCCTGGTGGATCTTTAGGCCTCTCTGATCCTTGCAGATCTTGCTGCTCAAACACACTCTACTTGCCATTATTTGTCCATTGCTGTTAGTCATTAACCTTGTATCTGTCTGGCTGAGGTGCTCATCCCTCTTCTTGGACTACCCTTGGGGTATAACTCCTTTCTTTGATCTGTAGCATGCTTTGGATCCTAAGAGAATCTAACAGCGATTACTCTGAAGACTAATTCCATGCATTATTTTAGAAAATTGTGAATAATCGTTCAAATCAGTTGTACATGTACCGTAATGAACCTGTTTAGCCTTTTCACCAATTATCATTAAACATATTTATTTTTTCTAACATTTTAATTAACATTTTTTAGGTCATGTTTGCTGTGAGGACACTTACGTTTACACACTGGCAGCCTCCAAGTTCCATCTTCACAAAGTGCATATTTTGTTCCCTCAAACACATAGCCGCTGTCACATACAAATCGATGAGTTTCTCCAGGATTATAGAGTGTTTTTAAGTCAGTTACAGGCTGGGCATTTGGCACACTTGGTTGAGAACACATTTGACCTAGAGCAAAAAAAAGAGAAAAAAAGAATATATTTAAATTAGTTATGTTCAATGGCAGATACAGAAAGTGACTGATGGACGGGCCTAGAAAAATCTGGGTAGAGCTCATCACTGCATGTTCTGCATATTTTTTCAACAGACTCGGATATGTACAATATGGTGACCACAACAGAAATACAGCCACGTTCATGGTTGCAGTTTTCTAGCTAAAGAATTCCACTAGAGGGAGCTCAATGCACAAGTTAACGTCAATCAACAAACGTAAGAAAGGAAGTTCTTTTTTAAATATTTATTTGAATTATATTAATTATTCTATTGATTTGTTATTACAAGTAGATAATTCACGTAATGCGTAAGGCAAAAAAATTTACATTCAAGATAGTTAGTAAAAATTAAACTTAAAAAAAAATGTATTAAAATATATATATATATATATTTCATGAATCTGAATGGGTGCCACACACTGTTCCGCCTCTGGTTATGTGTGCGTCGAAATTTACCTTTGATCATAGTGGATTATACATCTCTAACGCCATATATACTTTTTTTCACATATATAGTTTCTTATAGATACTTTGGGGTTTTACTGTGTACGTATTTCAAGATTTACTAAAGAGAGGGAAAAAAAAGAAAAGTATTCAAATCCCCACCCAAGAGCAAGACAGTAAGTTTTTATTTTAAGTTTTTTTTTATTAATTCGAATTGTATTATTCTGACATCTCCCTCTGTGATCTCTGAGCTAATTTGTCTGATCCACATTAACATTATTCTGTGTAACTCTCAGAGCTTTAATTCTGCCACAATATAGACTTCTTTTTTTTTTGTAGAAAAGGGTAAAACTCATCTTTTGTCTTTTCAAATAAATGTTTGTTTGTTAGGCAACAGCATGCTTGATTTCATTTAGAAAATGAGCAAACCCTGCTAGTTGACATGGGTTCCAAAACTTTCACCCTTACTCTATTTCACATAAATAGGACCGTAAAACAGGACACACAGTTAATGTACGAATAAAAAAACATTTAAAAGAAGAACTTCGAAAAAGCAATCCATTTAAACGTGAGTACTGTATATTTACAGCAAAACTTTGTAACTCCGTTAATCCATTACATTACTGTTAGTTTATCCACACCAACTTTCTCAAAGTTTTTCCAACATTACTGAACGCTAACAGCTCTTACCCCTCACAGCCTGACATGACCAAATAGCAAAAGCCAGGATAAGAATCTTCATCGTCTCTGTTGCTCTTCTTCCTCAGATCGCAGCATTAAACCTTCAGATTAAAGAAGGATATAAATGATTGCAAAAACGAGTTGCCTTTTTTTTTTTTTTTTTATAAGCAGTGTTAATGATTTACCTTTCTGTCTCCCTTTACCAGAAACTACGAATCTAGTGCGAGATTTCGTCATTGCAGGTTTCATAACTCCAAATGCTGACGAGGCAAATGAACGAAATTAAAGAAAAGTCGAGCAAAATAAAATTAATTCACATTCTTATGTATGGAATGTTATTTATTGGAATTCCCTGCAGCGTTTGGGGAATTTTAATATATATATTCGTATTGACGTGCAAATACTGAACACTGCCTGAATAACAGGAATAACAGGAACACCAGTTCACCAGACCAATGGGTTTGAGGTTTTCTCCTTTCTTTGAGTTATTGTAAACTTGCAGTCAGCTCCAGTCAGGCTGGTTTGTATAAACTATCATCTGTTATAAAAAATAAACATCCAAGTTCTTTTAATCATTCTTTAAAAAAATCAGTTTAGCACGCCGATTACACTGAAATGTAAATTAATAGAGTAAAGAGTTTAAGGTAATTTACGCTTGCTCCAAAAACGACCTCGTTAGCAGATTTTATCAGTTTTACAACTTGACAGCCCTGAGTTTGTTTTTCTTTTTCTGCCCCCTAGTGCAAGAATATTCAGTTAAAATTTGTGAAGGTGTATTTACATTGGGCCTTTCATATTGACTTTTGTTTTCTTTTTCATTTTGTCCTCAGAATTGAAGTCAGGGAGAACAAATACAACTTTCTTTGTCCGTTGGTTTATTTAAATTTTTTGTTCTCAAGCCACATTGTCACTTCACTAGTTGATCAGGAAAAGATAAGTGAATATCTCTAGCATTCAGTTCAGCTCTAGTGTTATGAAGGTGACATCTGGACTCATATTGAACAAGGAAACAAAGGGACACAATTTGTTCATTACACTTTACATTGTTAGAAATAAGCTTTGCCCAGAAACATGAATATTTTCAAGTTTCAACTTTCCAACTTTAATTACAATTCACTTTTAATTCAGGACATTACTGTTGTAATCATTTATTTCTGGTGAAGACGATGGATCTGGATGCGGAATTCTGTTGTGATGGACGGGGGTGTAAACCTCACCTGAACTGGCCAAGAAGAAATGTTTTTTTCAATACTACGAAAAAAGAACTTGTCAATCGGCCTGAAGCAGATTTGGGATGTTTGTAGTGTCGACTATCCAAGTGTGCTTGATTGTGATGTCACAGTAGCCCTCGCTAACGGTAACTCGAGCTGAACCGCCATGGGTTTGTATGCACCGGTGGGAACAAAGGTGGGCTCAGGAAGGAGTACTGAAGTAATTAAAATCTGATTCGACCTCACCTGTTTAACAATTAAAAACCAAATCTTGCCAGTTTTTTTCAAGTCTAATGCATCTTTAAAATTAGAGTTTTACTGCCATGGACATATTGATTAATTCGGACCCGAGTTCTGGAGGTGTGTAGGACCCTTTTGCTTCTATTAGGGTTATTATATTAGTGCCGTTATTTCTATAAGTTTACTATTTTTTTCGGCCGTCAGTGCTGGTGACGGTTACTCAGGGGTTGAGTCTTGGCCCCGGGTGTGGCCCAGTGACTATAACGCCACCATATGCATATGAGTCTTGGGCCTGGCGTATAGTTTCATGTATACACAAAGAATTTGGTAGGAATGTTGGGCTCCCCAATACGAACAAATTTCTAAACTTGCAAAACTGCATTAACCCCAACCAACAGGAAGTGAGGTATTTTTATACTGTGTGTGATTTGACACGTGTTGCATTTTAACTTTCAATAGTCTCCTAGACGGTTATTGGATTCATGATAGATTTGTGATACTTATGCTTGTGATGGTGTCTAGAGTGACACTCTGGTATAGCGCTACCATCTGGCATCAGAAAGAATAACTTTTTCACCCATCTTGGCTATACTTCTCCTATACTGTTCATTTGGATTCATGTCAAATTTGCTAGAGTTAGTGGTTACGATGATCCACATGCCCTGAGTGACACTGCCAACAGAAAAAGAGGCTTTTTTTAAAAACCCATTTCATCTTAGTAAATTAGAACTTTTTTCATTGGTATGTTGTGTTAATCTGGTGAAAGCAACAGACGTGCAAGAGCCAGTCATCACCAGTTGTGGCTATATTCATGCACTGTTTTTATTCAGTTGCAAACAATAACGATTACTTGTTGTGAAGTAAACAGAAGTCATTTGAAACACACTCCAGCTGAACAGCTTCTTATTCAGTATGTACTCAGGGTGTGACGACGACAAGAAGTGAGGAAAGGAAACGAGGAGTCCCATTTCAAAAGATACGAAACGCGTAAAAATAACGTAACAAGGAGATGCTCCGCTGATGGTCTTCGTTTCAGAAGCAGATTCCGTCTTAGAACCTGATATCACTGTCAAGACAAGAGAGCAAAGACGTTACACGATGTACTGGAATGATTGAGATTATATGTGAGGTGATTTGTAAAACCTGTTGTATCTCTGTATGGCTGAATTCTGGAAAATAGCTGTACCCCACCTCTCACCCAAACTCAGCTGTGATTGGCTCCAGCTCCCCCCCCCCACGACCCCTACAGATAAGCGCTATAGATGATGGATGGATGGATGGATGGATGGATTTTCCCGTGTTCCAATCGAAAAGCTTTTTCCATATTGAGATCTTACTGCGTTAATCAGTTTGGACTGAATTCAGCAGAATCGTAACAAAGTACAGCAGAAAAGCTACATACAGATACTGTAAGTTTTATCAAGTAGAAAAAAAATTATAACAGGAAATCTGTTTACTGCTGATATGTGCGCCACCACAAAACTCATTGAACCCTTGTAAAGGTTTAAATAAATTTTTAGGTTTAGGTTAGGTTAAGAGTTTTTTTAACTCTTAACACAAATTAAGAGTTTACACAAAAATTAATACAAACACAATATTTGTCCACTCGCATAAAATATTTAGCAAAATGTTTTTTTTTAATTTGTGTACTCACCCAGTCGTTAAAACCGCCTGTGAACAAGATGAACAACCAACATTTAATTTAGATAAAATTTACAAAACGTTTAGTGTATATTTTATAACGTATTTGAAAGATAAACACCAAAGAAACCACGGGGGGCTTGTGAAACCAAATGATCAGTAGTGATTTTTCTTTAAGTAAGACGTAAAGGTTTTACTTACATCCTTTATAGAGTGTTCTTCCATTAACACATTTGACATCCATATACCAATATGAAGGGTAACGGCACAAGGCCGACATGCGTATACCATTTTTAATATATTTATTTACAAAATAACTGGGATTAAATAGTGACGTATCCACTTCACATTCAGCTGTGGGGACACAAAAAAACAGAGGATCTCAATTTCCCAATGTATTTTTTTTTCCTCTTTCCTTGCAGCTGTATGTTTGCCGTAAGCCGTTACTCACGTGTGCACGCCGGTAGCGCCGACCACTTCCTGTCAAGGCATGTGATTTTTTCTTCACCTACGTGTTCGTAATGTTCGTAACACTGAACTTTTAATTCCATTCCGCCCGGTTGCTCCCAGACGTCTGCGTTCGCAACATAGGGACGACGTCCACAAAGTCTGACTGAAATCAGAGTCGTCTTTAGAGGTAAAATTCGGACTGTTCTGAAGATTATATTAACGCGTTCCTTTTTTTCACATGAACAAGTGTAAAAGTGTAAATCATTGATATGATGACATTTTCTGTAATGTTTGAACATTTACGAAAGAAGACAAAGTAAGCGAGAAAAAAGGAATTAACTTGTTCTGTGACTACAGCGGAACCTCTGGTCACGGACGTTTCCGAACACGTACAGATCGGTTCTACAAAATGTTCTAGAAAATTTTGCCTCGGTTCACGACCACGCGCTCTGGTGGCGAACGAAAACACTGGCAAAGTCTCGCATTTTCCGAAAAGTTTTAATACGCAGGAAGAGGCAAGTCACATTAGCCCACTATTTGGTGAAGTCTGGTCCACCATCTAAACTGCTACAAACACCAGAAGCCCCTGAAATAGAAGAAATCACAAGAGAGAAAACACCTGGAGCAGATCAAGTTTAGTTTTCTTGGTTGTTTAGGGTTAGTTTTTGTATAAATTAAGAGACAGTTTATACAAAAGTCGCAGAGTTTTGGAACGAGTTATGGTCGTGACCAGAGGTACCGTTGTATGAATAAAAAAAAATAAAATAAAAAAAAAGCATGTCATTAGTTAATAAATAAAGATGTGAATTTGGTGGTAAAAAGGACCTAAAGCTAAATGATCACCATTTGAACAAAACATACCAGGTTGAAAAGGGCTTTCTGTCGGATTAGGAATCTCTTCTTTTGCAACTGAAATAAAGAACAAAAAACTCTTCAGGACTTTTGCTTCGTAAAAGGTCAGTTCATTTACCTTTCAGAACTGAGCTCTGTAATCCACGCCCCGGTTACTGAATGAGCTGAGGGATTTTATATGCATCTCAAATTTGTCAAAGGTCCTGATCTACAACAGCTACGACTCTTTTACCAAATGGTTACTTCAGATTTGTTGTATATAAGTACCATTTTGATGTTCACACAGAGTTTGTTCCTGGCATGATTACACACTTCTATCAGTCACACGCCATCGCTGTTTAGTTCAACGCAATTCCACTCCCAAAAAAAGTACATAAATACAGGTGAATACTGTGAAAAAGTAGATTTGAAACGTGAACATCTGCAGAATAAAGGTAGACACCAGTCAGAGAATCGTACCACAGGTAGGCAGAGGAGTCCAACTGCCAAATTGGCAAGTGCTAAACTTCTCCCCAACCAGCTCGTATCCTTTTCTGCATGCGTATTCAACAACGTCATCGCTGCCAAACACGACACCGTAAGGCTGGTTAATGACGGCGTTCTCAACACGAGGCGGAGGATCACAGTAAGATAAAGCAAGCTTTCCTGCAAAATCAAAAACAAATCTGGCCTTGGCCAAAACAACAACAAAAATAACAATTCAGGTATTTAATACATTCATGAAGAAGAACTCACGGGTACAACTTGGGAGTTTCCACTTTCCTCTCACACACTCTGCAAAGTGTCGATAAGGAAAACTGTAACCTCGATCACATGTATAGTCGACAGTGGAGAGGAAGGAAGGATAGACTGCAAGCGGCGGATCTGTCAGTCTGCCATTTTCCAGGTTCATTGGTGGGGCAAGGCATAACTCTTCACCTAGAATAGCAATCAGAAGAACATGGAGGCATTTTATTTAGTTTGATACCACATATAGTGCAGATTAATTTCCTCGGGTTTATAACACGCTTGTTCCGATGCATTATCGCTTCTCTTAACAGCGCACTGACAGTGAATTTAATGTACTATATTTTTTACTACGCCAATTTTTCTTGTCTTATTATCTTTAAGAGAAAGACTAAAGGGAGGCTGGTGATTTATGGCTGGTATAAAATAAGCAAGAATTAGGAACTAACTTGCTTTCTGGGAGTTCCTGAACATTAAATGTAACTATAAATGGATAAAAAGTATGTGGAATTTTGGAAGGGGAATTGGATGTCAGGCTTGTGCTTGGTGACGGAAAGCTTCAGTAAATGAAGCGTCTTATTGGGAAAGTCACGGGATGTAAAAAGAGCTTACCAACACAGGAAGGATTGTGTGACCACACGCCATCCTGACACGTCATCTCTCCCCACCATGTGCCGATTACAGCTTTCAGGCCACCGTGGCAGCTGTAAGAAACATTAGAACCGGGTTCGTAATCGTCCATGTCAGGGTGGAAAAAACCGCCACCAAGTGTCGGACGCCGGCAGTTTAATGGACCTGACGAAAGAAAAACACGAACGTTTTATAAATGATGTCCAGATGCAACGAAAAAGGTCTTAAACAACACAACATTCAGAGCTAATAAACAGAAATGTCCGACTTACCTGCTTGCACTGGACTTCCTTTTGGAACCGCCTCGTCCTTTTTTGGAACTGTAATGAATAACAGGACAGTTGAGTAGAACGTCCGACATGATTGGTTCTCTGATTTAATCATTTTCGAGTCGGGGATCTCTTGAACTGACGAGTGCATATTCATCTTCGTTGCACTAGTCAAAAAACCCCAGATAAAACAAGTCCCGCCCAATATTCCAAATATTCCAGTTAAACGTCACGTTGTGTTTGGGGGGAAAAAATTCTTGGAATTCCCGTTTCATGTACACGGAGAGAAAGTGCTACTGATCTTACCGCATGTAGGCGCAGAGGTCCATTGCTTTTGTCGGCACGAGCTAAACTTCTCCCCGACGAGCTCGTACCCTCTCGCGCACGCATATTCAAGCGTGTCACCTTCTTCAAAAATTTCCTGGTAACGTTGGACGATTGTTGCGTCATAAACGCGAGCAGGAGGGTCACATGCAAAAGGCTTTCCTGCAAAACAAAAATGTCATCTTTTTCACTCAAATTTCACTTTGCTTTCCTCGCCCTCAAACATGTATACAGTGTATTTCATGCATTTGAACCCTTTAAAGACACTCACGTTTACACACCGGCAGCTTCCACTGGCTGTTTAGGCACTCTGCATGGTGTCCGGTGTCAGACTCATAGCCACGGTTACACACAAACTCGACGCTGCTTCCGTTCAGATAGAATATTTCTAACTGACGTACTGGCTTGGAATTTGGCACGTTTGGTGCAAGACACGACGTTTCATCTAGAACAGCGAACCGAATATCGATTAGATATTTTTGTTTGTAAAAATGACTTCTCTAAAACAAGTGGTGTATTCTTTGTAGAGTATTCATTAAAGTTTATGGTTTATACCTGCTCTCCAGTTACGGACAAAAAAACAGAATCGACTAATCAGTAACAAAGTCAGTCGGTTTATCAGATTATCAGGTTAATGACTCACTGATGCACAGAGGGGTGTGTGACCATGTGCCTTTTTCGCATGTTGTCTCTCCCCACCATGCCTTAAACGCGGGTTTGAGGCCCTTGTTACAGCCGTAGAAGATTGTAGAGCCGTTCGAATAACTGTCCAGACCAGGGTAGAAAAACCCGTCTTCAAGATTTGGCTGACATTTATGTAAAACATCTGTGAAAAAATCCAGACATTTTCATGCTGAACATATTCAGGGCGAGCACATAACACATTCCTACGAATTCCAATTAATGCACACTTTAATTCTTGTGCTAGATTAGAACAGGGACAAATGCACGTTTCTTGTGGCTGCAATGAAGTAAGACGACCTCGTCGTTACCAAAGCTACAGCCAGTGCGTTTATCTGCAGCTCTTAAAAATAACTCTGATCTAGAGAGAAAGCTCTGCTAGTTCGTCCACCAATACTAGCTAGGAGTATCGACAGCGTTGTTATGGTTACATTTCTTTTATATTCTGAGGGTGAAAACGACACCAAGAGTAAAAACCAAAGCGTGTCCCGGAAGCAGGGAAGATCTTCCACAACACCGAACAAGTCCCATTTATTTCCTGAGATAATCTTACCGCACGTAGGTGTAGAGGTCCATCCGTCTCTAGTACACTTGCTAACCTTCTCTCCAGCTAGCTCATATCCGCTTTCACATCCATATTCAATTCTATCCCCAAAGTCGTACTGATCCTTGGGTAGAGATTTGATTATTGCATGTTGAAGTCGATCAGGTGGATAACACGCAGGGCCTCCTTCTACAAATTAGAAACGTTTTTATCATAGCCATGTTCATGCACAATAGGAGTTAGCATTATTATTATTATTTGTTAAGGCATTTTCTAGTCCGTTTCCGTAGTAACAACTCAGACAAGCACTTTCCATAATCAGTTAAAATCAATTACAAGGTAAAGTTTTATTTAAGGTCTTTTGTGTAACGTTTACGGAAGGAGTCTCCAGTGTTGGCGCTTGGTAGCGGTCGGAGGGTAAAAATTTTCTGACTTTTATTAACACGTCAAAGTTGAGAGAGAGCGGAAAAAAGAGAGGCAGGTGAGGAAACAACAACTTGACGTAACTATAAATGGATAAAAACTTTTGTTTTTTAGTAAATAACGAATCGGAAAACGTTGGGAAAGTGCATGGGGGACACGTCAAGACGTGCTGTTAAAGGAAAATGATCAAACTCGATGATTCCTCACACCACCACCAGGGCACTGATTATTTTCCTATAACAGCGTGCCCCGAGTTTTTTATTCCTTAAATAATTTAAAACAACAGAATCAACTAATCAACTCATGTAAATAATTTCTGTAAGCCTTTTAGATCAAATTACATCGATATCTATTTATCTGTTTATTTCATTGTTTATTACTTTACTACCCATTTGAAGGTTCACAGTTCTATTAAATGTTAATTCAGTTGTGCATTGTTATGAGAACGTACCAGTATCAGGGCTTGGAATGTCCGGATTTGATTGATCTAGTCTCAGAAATGTAAAACAAGAACAGATGAGTTTAGTAGACACATTAGACAAGTCCCTACTGCACACACTTGATTTCACTCAGACACTCGGATAATGACGATAAAGAATTCCCGTTGCTTTTAGTGTGAGGCTGAGAGGCGCTGGACCTGAAAACTGTAAGTACGTTATATTCAAACGGACATAGTTTATGTAGAAGAATATAAGCAGCTCATTAGAATATGGAATTGAATGGTCATGGCCCGAACAAGTTACTCACCGATGCACTGAGCGGCAGGTGACCATGTGCCGTTAGAACACGTTATCTGTCCCCACCATGTATAGAGCTCAAGTTTCATCCCCTCGTTACAGCTGTAATAAACCTTAGCGCCATGCTCATAAACATCCAGGGTAGGGTCAAAAAAACCGTCTTTAATTGTTGGAGGGGGACAATTTACTATAATCGCTGAAGAAACAGAGACATTTTAGCAAATTACTTCAATTTTTACTACTACTTAATAATAATATTAATAATATCAATAAGAAGAAGAAGTGAGACAGATCTTACGACATGTAGGCGCAGAGGTCCACTGGCTTTCCTGACAAGTGCTAATGGTTTCTCCAGCGATCATGTGTCCTTTCTCACAGACGTATTTGATTCTTTTCCCTGATTCAAAAAAGGTCTGGTAGGGTTGATCAATCAGGGCGTGATCAACACGGGCAGGCGGGTCACATGACCCCTCTTGTCCTGCAGGATTAAAAAAAAAAAATATGTCATCGACAGCGAAGTTCAGAAATGTAAACAGTATAAGCATTAAACGAAGGGGACGTTCCACTTCCACTCACGTATACACACGGGCAGGTTCCACTGGCCAGCCACACACTGAGCGTAGTATATTGACTGATGCTGGTAGCCTTTATCACAGCTATAAACATTATACTCTCCGTGTCGATAGATCTCCTGTACCGGATTGTCTGGACTGGCGTTTGGCACGTCTGGCGTTAAACACGAGCTCGCGTCTAGAAGAACAGAAAGACGGCTTTCGGTATTGCTGGGCTACAGAAGAAATAGAATCCAGTACCGTTGTTGCGTTATCAAGTTTACACACTGGCACTTAAAGAAACTGTTTGTGAAAGCTTATAATTCACAAGCACGGTTATAAATCACCGGTATCCGTTAGGTCTAATCTACACGTGATGGTTGCTATAGTAACAGCTTTCCTAAGCAAAGTTTTCCTAAAGGACGTTCGATGCATTGTGTTTGTTTCAAGACAGGAGCGCTAATTCACATGTAATAAATCTCGCCCGTCGCTGACACTGTTGCCGACAGCAGGACTGATGATGCAAGCGCATCACTTCCTGTAGCAGGTCGGTTCTTCTGGTTCCATTACTTAACAGTATTATCGTTATCGACACTGATGTTCGGAGGAAGGCTGCTCACTGAAGCACTGCGGAGTGTGGGACCACACCCTGTCCTGACACGTTATCACCCCCCACCACGTCCCGATCAAAGGTTTCAGGCCTCTGTGACAGCTGTAAGAGACGTTAGAGCCGGGTTTGTAATCTTCCATGTCCGGGTAGAGAAAACCTCCCTCGAATTCTGGACGCTGGCAGTTTAATGGACCTGATGAAGAGAAACGCAAACATTTTAGTCGTTTGAGACTCTTTGGCTGTATTAGAACAAAGGCGTGCAAAAGTTTGTGCGCCCATATGAAGATGGCATGTTTTTCCTGATTACTCAGTCGCTGCAGGGACCGCATGGACATACTGTGTCACATGACCGGTTAGTAATTATTTTCAGAACTGAAGTGTTTGTTTGATTGAATTGAAGGGTGCCGTGTAGAAAAGTTGGAGCACCTTTGTGAGATGTTTTTCAGCCTTTTTTTTTTTAAATCTAACTATTTTTTTTTTTTCGTCCCCGAGCGCTCATGGTCTCTGAAGATGCCAGGATATATATATAAAAAAAAAAATTTACAAAATATCTTGAATTTCAGATCTTTTTTTGGGTGCCTCTTTTGTCTCAAATATCTCGTGTCTAATTTAAAAAAAAATAAAATAAATAGAAAAAAAATAAAACAATCAGAAATCGGGGCAGGACCTACCCCATTCCGCTCGGCTTTCTTTCTGGCTTGGAGAATCCAGTTTATTCTCTGTTTTAGCTGTAATAAACAGTAGAGAAGTTCAGAAGAATGACTAGATTGATTCTCGTGAAATAATGACACCATCATCGTATGCTACAACTATTAATCTTACCACACTTGGGCACAGAGGTCCATCGCTTTTGTCGGCAAGAGCTAAACTTCTGTCCAACTAGCTTGTACCCTTTCCCACATGCATATTCAATCGTGTCACCTTCTTCAAAAAGAGCCTGGTACTGTTGGACGATTGCAGCACCGTAAACGCGAGCAGGGGGGTCACAGGTCAGCGGCTTTCCTGCAAAACAAAAATCCCTTCTTTGCTTTTATGGCTGCTGTTCAGGCACATTAGTAAATGATTCTTTGGAAACACACTCACGTTTACACACCGGCAGCTTCCACTGTCCATCTACACACTCTGCAACGTGTCCAGCGTCGGACTCGTAGCCGCGGTCACACGCAAACTCAACGCTGCTTTCATTAGTGTAGATCTTCAGCAACTGGGAATTTGGTTTGGCGTTCGGTACATTTGGGGTGAGACACAAGCTTGCGTCTAGAGCAAGAAAACAAACAAAAAAAAAAATATATATATATATTCATACAGTGCGTTACATTTTCAGCTTATTCAATTGTGTAGTTACTCCATGGAAGTTCAAGAAGCAACCCGAGGCCCACTGTTGTAGGGTGTGAGGAAAGGGTTTGGGGAATCACAGGCTACCAAGGATCGACCGACGCTATTCCTAATCCTGAAAATCCTAAGCTTGGCTTGACGGTCGTTACTACGTGGAAATCTGTTCAAGAAAATAAAATAAAAAACAGTGAAGCTATATTATTGAATGCATGGTCAGGGATTACCTGCAATCAGCAACTTGAAGCAGCAAATTATGATTTATTCAATTATTTGCAAATTAGGTACAGTACAGAAAAGCGACAACTTTTCCAAACACCAAAAACCCGTGTTATGATTTTTAGGTTTAAACATAAGGGTTTATAACCTGACGGGGCGCTTCTATTTTAACCGGCGCAGCTTCTGTAGTTTTTTTTTACGGTAGTGGTTTAGAGGAAACCCACAGACCAATTGCATGCAAATTAAGCCATCTCATGTGATACCACTCAGCCAATCAAGTCTGTGCATTCCAGGCGGGAAACTTTGGGATTCTACAATGCAGACAGGTGAGAGAGTTGGAGAGAAGTGAAAGGAGAAGAAAGAGAGCGATACAGGCAACAGGGACGGAGAAAGGGAGAGAAAAATAAGGAACAAATGGCACTTTCCAAAAAAAATAAAAAAAATAAAAAAAAAATAAGAAAAGTGGACAACAAAAATAAAGCATTTAATCCAGAACGAACAGACATTATGATCTTCCGGACCTTTGCTTCAAGAAATGTTCTCTAACCAGACCTCTTTATAATGAAGTTGAATAGCCCTGATCTAGAGGAAATGAATCATTCAGGAGTCAAAAGATGAAGATGACTCGGTGAAAAGAACCGGTATTAACTTCATGCTTCTGAAGTCACACGGAACGGAAAGTTCCAGTTGTAAACTGACATCGTGCCACCTTAAGGGGTTGAATCAGTTAACAGTACATTTATGGGTCATTTGTATGGCGTGGAGTTCAGACTGGGTCGCGACACGCGCGTGCTGATGAGGTTATAGTGCTCCGTGTAGCAGGTTAGCGCACCAGAGAGATCACAAACAACAGTTTACACTGCACAACAAAGTTTTTGCTTATTGAACACTGTTGGGGGTTTCTTATAGATTTTTGGGTGCTGAACACGAATATCACATCAAAATTTACCCATCACGTACTGTTTCAGAGAAATCTTCAGTTTACATCATGATTTTTTCTTATATTTGTTTCCAAACATTGAACCAGACATGGAATCAGGCCAGGTTGGAAGCTGTTCTGTGGAAGATGACATCCTGGGCATGCCTGGGCAGGTCTGAACGAGCT
>JAOVYU010100795.1:0-16406 GCA_025674565.1 Synodontis membranacea
ACCAAATATTTGCGAATTTCACACATCCGCGCCGGGGTCTGGAACCTAACCCCGCGAATGTGTGAGGTATTACTGTATATGTCAAAATGACTGTTTCTGAAAATACATACCAGATAGATTGCAGCAGAATAAACACATTTCAAAAAAGTACAGAATGCCATTTTAAGAACATTTATTGTGCAAAACTTACCACGACCACAAGTCCGTAGTAGTTGCATAGTGTTTTATGCTCCAGAGTGCTTTCTTCACTTGCTTGCGGACTTTGTCATACAGTTTGGGCATTTCAGTTTGGTTAAAGTGTTTGTGGCTAGGTACCTCGTAAAGTGGATCGAGTGTCTTAATCATGTTCTGAAAGCTGCTTTTCTCCACTGTATGAAACGGCACCATGTCCTTACACAGGTACACGGTAATGGCATTTGTAATATCAATCCACCACCAATTCTTTTTCTCATACGGAGTGCCTTTAGAAAATGCTTGTAAAATATCAGTCAGCTGGTGTGTAGCGCCACCATTTTTCTTTCCACTTGACTGACTGGGCTTTGTGGAGGGTGCAGTTTTTGGCTTTCTTCGTATTCCAAAACGTGCTTCATTTTGAGGTGATGAAACAAATTACTTGTATTCCCTCTCATCGTTATTACTGTCGCCTGGCATACTTTTCAGATTATATTTTTCTGCTCAACATCCGACTCCTTAAACCCAAACCAGGTCGATATGACCGACTTCGCGCCGATCTTCTTTATGAGCACCTCCTCCTCCCCACGTGTAAGCTCCATCTTTCGACCAAAACAGGCGCAGCTTGATGACATCATCAACATGCGCTATCACGGTAAGCCGGTATAGTCAAAATATCTACCGTTGGCCAAATTCATATCGTTTCTACCGTATACCGTTTATACCGCCCAATCCTAATTGGCAGGCATCAAATACTGAACATCACCACAAACACACCATCCACGTGTGACAGCATCATGCTATAGGGATGCTTCTTGGCAGCAGACCCTGGAAGGCTTGTAAAGGTAGAGGGTAAACTGAATGCAGTAAAATATCTAGAAATCCTGGAGAACAATCTGATTCAGTCTCCAAAAGACCTATGACTTGGGAGAAGATTTTTCTTCCAACAAGACAATGACCTGAAGCGAACAGCAAAATCACAGAAATGGTTTAAGGACGACAAGATGAATGTTCAGGAGTGGTTAGGTCAAAGCCTGGTCCTCAATCCAACAAAGAATTTGTGTCTGGACTTGAAAAGGGCTGTTTATGCCCAATCCCCATGGAAACTGACAGAGATTTTGCAAAGGAGAATGGAGTAAATGTCCAGTGTCTAGATGTGCATGCTTGAGTGAGACCAATCCACACAGACTCGGTGCAAAGATTGTAGCCAAAGGTGCATACAACTAATTACAGACTTGAAGGGGTGAATATTTATGCAATCACTTATTTTAAATTATATAATTTTCATTAATTTACCTTGTGGAAGTCTGCTTTCACTTTGACATTAAATAGTTTTTGTTTTGCCAGTTCTTGTCAAAAAGCCCAAATTATACTGACCATGATTTCAATAATTACAGCAATAAAAGGAGAAACATCCCAGGGGTGAATCTTTTTTTAGGCACTGTATATATGCAAAAATAATATAGAAGAAAATTAGCAAAAATTGGCAAAATATGTTCAGCCTCCTTTAACAAGTCCACGACGATCTCTTAAGATCTGTATTCACAACATTCAACATTTAGACGAACACATTACAGACTTAAGATATGTTAATGATAACACATTGGTATCAAAATCCATACAAAACTTTATAGAACAACATGCATAACATAGGAACAGTTTGACAAAACAGGACAAAAAAAATCGCTTCCTGCTTGGACCAAAAGCAATAGGGTAGCCCAAAAGTAATAGGGTTCCAGCAGCTTTTCTGCTTGGACCCTTAACAAAATAATGCTAAGGCTACAAGGCCAAATATATTGTACATGCTTGGGCACCTGATTCTTATTTACTTATTTACACTAGATACAATTTATCTATGTGAGTGTTAATCAGACAATCAGACAAGATTCCACTGTCCATCCTTAGGAGAAATTTGTGACCAAGTATGGCAGTGGTTTGATTTGTACCTGGAAGGATGCTTATATCAGATAACATGAAGGAGCTCCACAACCTCACTATGCAGACTCTGCACTGGTGTTCCACAAGGTTGAGCTCCATGTCCACATTTACTCCACTTCTGCTATGCCAAAGACACTCAACTCCTCCTCATCTTTTCCAACACCCATGTTTCTGTATGGATCTTGGTATATCTGGCAGATATCACATCTCAGCTCATCAGCTGAAACTTAATTCCAGCAAAACCAAGCTACTGTATGTCCACGGAAATGCATCCCTATGTTAAGACCATCCTGGACAACTCTGTTATCTCACCATTCATCACTGCATGTAACAATGGGGAAACAATGTGCAACCAATTGTCGTTCTGGCTGCACCTCACTAAACAGACTTGTTCATGTCACTTCATGCTCTACAACATTTCAAGTATCTTACCATTTTCACAGAGACCAGTCAGGTGCTTGTTCAGTCCAGTGTCATTTCAATACTAGATTAATAAAACTTGCTCCTCACAGGTCTGCCCTGCACACCATATAACGTTTAGAACTAATAAAGAATGTAGGTTTTTCATACTGTACTAACCCCCAACAGGGTTTTTAGACTGATGATACCCTGACCACATGAACTAGCATGAGGATGTGTTTTTTCAAAGAGACTTCAAAGCATGTTTGCTCTGGGTAAAGGTTTCTGCCAAATGCTCTAAATGTAAATGCAAACTGGTATGAGTTATAGACATGACTGGTATCCTTGTTCAGAGGTTAGTGAAACACTGTGAGAAAGGAATGTTAAATACTTTGGGATAAATAACAGCTTAAGAGGCAAAATGGTCTCTTGTTTATACTGAGGATCAGTTGAAGCTTTAGTTCCAGAATTTATGCCTAGTGTGACATTTCATCTACCCATCAAGAAATTATGAATGCTTTTTCTGCTTATCTGTATTCATTTGGTATGGGACATTATGATTATCCAGCTTTTAGGGCAGTGACAATTCAGACTCTTCTCCAAATCATGGTCAGCACTGGGGATGCCCAAACCAGATACTACTTCTCTAAACTGGTCAATGCCAAGCCTACATGCCAACACATACTGTAGTACAAACCAGCTGACTTGATGGCTAACCGTAATGACAGCATGTTACACTGGAAAGGAAAAATAAACCTAATAGTACTTAAACAATGGGGGATGTGAAGCTGAGGAATTAAATGCTTGGTGGGGAAATTGTTGTGTTGACTTTCCGTTCAGCCTCTAGTAATGCAATCTTATTCTTCCATACCTCTTTCTACCTGCCAGGTATTCATCTCCAAGCTTGGCCTCTCTTTGTCCTGTCTGAAGATTCAATCTGACATGAGAGCCTGCTGGAACAGCTTGACCTGCAACAATATGAATACATAACCAATAATTTGTTACTGTGATAAATATAAACATTAAAGTGTTTATACCAAGCAAGGTTTTGACAGGTCTCTATAAGCTTTACAATAGCATTCATGTAAGGGTTAGTTGGGCAGGGTTTGAGATTATTATCCTATTATTTAAGAAAATCTCTGATTCTGAATCTTACTACTGTGAACTATACACCTGTGTCTATTTTTATCCCTCTCTCTTATACCGTGCTATTAGTGGGTGATATCATGTTCATATACATATTCAATTTTTTATGGTAACATTACCAAAAAGTATTATTTTTCAAGGGGAAATGCATCATCTGAATTTTGGCACTCTAGTCTCATCACCTAAAGTCACTTCACTGAGGAAAAAGGTCTTCAATCCCAGGCACTCATTAGGTTAAAATGTCTTTAAATTTCTTTCAACCCTTCGAGGACGGCCAGCCTGCCAGCATGCCGCTTATCTCATGACAATTAAATGGTCCGCGTGCTTAGCTATTTTGTCAGCACTATTTGTGAGTTAGTTAACTCCTGTCACCCACAAACTCTCTGCATGACAACTTGCACCCTACCCCATTGTGTACAATGTCACAGTCCCACACACATGGTTTAGAATCAGCAGCACTGACAGCAGCGTTGATTTCGTGCTAGTTTATCTGAAAACAAAAAGACAAATATTCTAGAATTCAGTATGCTCATTCCCTGATACAGTATGGTACTCAGTACCTTATAAGTCAGCACAGGCAGCAGAGTTAGTGGCTCTCATGCGTGCATGTTCTTTATTTTCTGACCAAGTTGTGACTGTCTACACTGATTCTAGATATACTTTTGGCATGACACGTTTGGGGAAAAATATGGCACTCCCGGGGTTTCCGCTGTTAATGCAATTTCTAATTCTACACTTGTTTCTGATTTATTATAGGCCCGTACTATACCTAAACAATTGGCTATAATTAAAGTCAAGGGTCATGATACCGGACATTCTGAACAGGTGAACGGTAACACACTGGCTGATATGACAAAACATGCAGCCAAAGAGGGTTCACTTTGCCATTTTTCAAAGATTGACTAGGTTTCTCATTGTTCTCTCATGTCTCTGTTCCCAAATACATAGATGTGCAGTTCCTGCAGTCACAAGCAACAGACGCTGATCTTTCCTTTTGGGCAAAAAAGAATTGTACACCACATACTGATTATCTCATTTGTGATTCCTGTGGTCGTCTCACTCTGCCTAAATCAGTCCTGCCTTTCCTTGTGCGACATTTTCACAGTATTTCTCATATCTCACAAACAGGGGTACAATGAAATATTGACAAGAATTATTGCATACCTGACATAAGTAAAACAGTGAAACTATGGTCAGATTCATTATACACATGCTGGCCAAAGGTCCAATAAAATTCAAGCTGGTGATAGTTGATAGGTTCTCTAAATGGTTTAAGGCTTTTCCATGTGCTCAGGAAAATGCAAACAGAATGGTAAAGATTCTGTCCAAGGAAATCATCCCTCGATATGGCATTCCCTCTGTCATTGATAGTGATCAAGATACAGCTTTTGTGGCCAAAGCAACACAACCACTATGTAAATATTTGAGCATTGATTGGAAATTCAATATCCCATACCACCCACATGCATCAGGGTTAGTAGAAAGAATGAACAGAACTCTAAATGAGCGACTGACAAAGACCATGATGGAGTGTGGTAAATCTTGGGTAGATCTAATATCGGCTGTGCTCTGTGAAGTCAGCATGACACTTAGCGCCACAACCAAACGATCACCTTTTGAGGTAGTTATGGGAAGACCTTTCCCAACTCCATGGGTAAAAAGTAATCCTGGTTTTTCGATTAGCAGATTACACTCCAGCCCTGATTGAAAAATTGAACAGTATACAAGGCGACATGCCTTGTTCTTTACCTAACCCTGCAGAAAAGCCAAGCCATCCTTTTGTTCTAGGTGACCAGGTGTCAGTGAAATCCCTGACTCCTTGAAAAGTGGACAAAGCCAACAAAGATCATCACTGTGACAAGAACTGCAGTACTCACTAGTCTTCAACCACAGTGGATTCATGCAAGTCAGCTCAAGAAAGATCCAGGACTTGAGATAAAGATATCTACTATCAAGAAACCCTAAGGGGATCCAACGCTGGAGAAGTGATTCTATAATTGCTCTCAAGCTTGCCCTAAGGGGGCTCACCATGGGGGAAAAAAAGGATCTGATTTAATTGACTGCTGTCCAAAGGAGTCTTATCTTGGACATCATCTTAAATTTTATTTTTATAAAATATTTTTCTTGATTTTTTAATGATATTATTCTCTGTTAAACATTAGCTCTTATTGTAAAGGCCAGGAGAGGGGACCTGCTGAACCCAGGTGCTGAGTGCACTATTGTGCCAAAAGGTAGGTAGAGTGGGAATTTTTTCACTTAAAGAAGAGAAGTTTTTGCCCACTCCTGAGGGATGAGTATTCTCTACCCTGACCTTAGACTTAAGTTAATATTCATACGTGTCCTTGTTGATTTCATAATTTAAGAAAAATTTATTCTCTATACGTTCCCTTATTAAGCAGCGACAAACTGTCTATAATTAGAAGACTTATGCTGATACTTTTTCTAGCTAGAACTGGGGTTTATTTTCAAGATTCTTTATTGTCATGTGAATAGTTACACAAGTACAACACGAAATGAAATGTACCCTGAACCATTCTTTCTTAGACTGTGCAATTTAATTTAAAAGGTTTTAAAGTAAAAGATAAAAAGTATAAGAAATATGAAAAATAGTATTTAAAAAAAATTTAAATGTAACCTTTGAATTTCTTACAATAAACATATTTACAAATTATACTGTGAGATGAAAAGATGTGCAAGAATAAGCTTATAAGTCCAGATACAGTTAAATTGCATTGTGCAATGTCTGCACAATAGTGTAGTACCTGAGTAATACAGAACAGCATTAACAGTGCATTATACAGTGATCGAATAACCATAACCCTATGAACAGGAGAGTGGCATGTCCTGGTTGAGGAGTCGAATGGCCTGAGGATAGAAACTCCTCGAGTTCTCTCTCCGTTTTGGCCATAATTGCACGAAACCTTCTGATGATTGCAGAAGTTTGAAACAGTGAGACATGTCCTTGATAATCCTGGTTGCCCTGGTCTTACATCTCCTCGAGTAAATGTCCCGTATGGAGGGGAGAGGTAACCTGCAGCAGCGTTCTGCTGCCCAGATCACTCTCTGGAGGGCTTTCCGTTCCTGTACACAGCTATTCCCAAACCAGGATGAGATATTCTGTGTTAGGATACTCTCCACAGTGCCCGAGTAGAAAGCCTTAAGGACAGCAGGGGAAACCCCAAACTTCCTTAACTGCCTCAGGTGGTACAGACACTGCTTCGCCCTTTTTGTCTGAGCACAGACATGCTCAGTCCATGCCAGATTCTCCAAGAGGTGGATGCCCAGGTACTTAAATCTGCTCACCCTCTCCACTGGAGTGCCATTGATGGTCAGGGATCTGTGGTCATGTTGTCTCCTTCTGAAGTCCACCACCAGCTCCTTAAGTCTTAATGACGTTCAGCTGGAGGCAGTTTTCCTGACACCATAGTGCCAGGCTCTCCACTTCGTCTATGTAGGCCAACTCATCGTTGTTGGAGATGAAGCCCAACACCACCCTGTCATCAGCAAACTTAACGATGGTGTTGGAGCTATGCACCACCACAAAGTCTGGTGTAGAGACAGTACAACAGTGGAGAAAGAACACACCCCTGTAGAGCACCTGTGTTGATGGTAATGCTGCTGGAGGTGCACCTGCCCACCCTCACTTTGGGAACCTGAAAACCTCACTTTTTGGAGCCTGAGATCTGTCCGTGTGGTAGTCCAACACCCAGGCACACAAGCGTTTGTTGAGTCCTAGATCCCTCAGCTTTGTGAACAGACTATGAGGCTCTATTGTGGAATGCTGAGCTGTAGTCAATACACAGCAATCTCACATAGTTACCCTGGTTCTTGTTCATGTGGCTGAGAGTGGTGTGCAGGATGTGGGAGATGGCATCCTCTGTGGATCTGTTAGGGCGGTAGGTGAACTGAAGCGGGTCTGTGGTGCTGGGGATGGAGGAGGAGATGAAGTTTTTCAGCAGACCCTCGAACACCTTCATGACCACCGATGTCAGTGCAACAGGCCGGTAGTCATTCAGCCATGAAGGTTTGTTGGTCTTGGGCACGGGGACGATGGTGAATCTTTTTTAAGCACAAAGGAACCACAGACTTCGCCAGGGACTCGTTGAAGATGGAAGTGAACACTCCTGACAGTTGGTCAGCACAGCAGCACAGCAGGCATCCGGAGATGCCGTCTGGACCCGCCGCTTTCTGGTGTTCACCCTCCTCAGCGTGTGCTTCATGATCAACAACTCCTGGTGTGATTATGCGAACATGCACCTGATAAATTCTTTTTGCTCATCAGACCTGGAGTATCTGATGATTATGTGTCGGCCACTCTGGCTACCTAGGGAATTTTCAGGAGTCATTATTACAGCTGTTTACATTCCCCCACAAGCTGACACCGGCCGAACACTCGGGGAACTATATACCGTGATCAGGAGTCAGAAAACAGAGGCAGTTTTATCACGACCAGGGACTTTAACAACGCCAACTTGAGGAAAGTTTTACCAAAACTCCATCAGCACATACAGTTCAACACACGAGGAGAGCGGCTACTCGACCATTGTTACACTTCCTTCCGGAATGCATACAAAGCCCTCCCCTGCGCCCCATCCGTCCAATCAGATAATCACTCCATTCTGCTCCTGCCTGCCTATAGGAACACGAAGCTTCAACCCTTAGGGCAGTGCACTGTTGGTTGGACCAATCAGAATCCATGTTACGGGACTGGGAAATGTTTCGCATGGCTGCTGACAACATTGATGAATATGCAGACTCAGTCTGCAGATTTATCCAAAAATGCGTGGACGATGTTGTCCCATCCAAAACAGTGAAAGTTATAATAAACAGTGATGTTCGCACGGCACAGAACTCTGCCTTTGCCTAAACATGCCAACTACAAACTCCGGAAGACAATTAAGTTAGCGAAATGTGAGTACAGGGACAGAGTGGAACAGCAATTTGACAATCCTCTGAGAATGTGGCAGGGACTTTTTTGTGGCAACATAATTGCAGACTTCAGAGGGAAAACCAT
Source organism: Synodontis membranacea (assembly GCA_025674565.1). NCBI lineage: Eukaryota > Metazoa > Chordata > Actinopteri > Siluriformes > Mochokidae > Synodontis > Synodontis membranacea. The sequence goes on from JAOVYU010100795.1 coordinate 8,669, forward strand.
CACACTGCAGACCACGGCCTCTCTGTGTGAGGACCTAAATGTATTTCATGCTAGATTCAACATAGTGAGACCGGACAGCGTACGCATCGCGGATGATATCAGTGTGCACACTGTGGCTGAAGTGGCTGTGAGGAAGTGCCTTAGACAGGTGAACGCTTTCAAAGCCGCTGGTCCTGACTCTGTGGAGAGAGTGCACAGCTTCCATTTCCTGGGTGTACATTTAGCAGAGGATCTCACATGGTCAGTTCACGCGGACAAAACAGTGAAGGTGCAGCAGCACCTCTTCTTTCTCAGGAGACTTAAGAGATTCGGCATGAGCCCCCACATCCTCAGGACCATCTACCTCTGTGTCATTGAGAGTATCCTCACTGCATGCATTACTACCTGGTATGGCAACAGCACCACCTACAACCGCAAAGCAACCGCAAAGTGCTGTGTTACGAATGGGTAAGAGGTGAGCTTCCCTCCCCCCAGGACATCTACAGGAAGTGGTGCCTGAGGAAGACAGGGAGAATCATCAAAGGCTCCAGTCACCCCAGTCACAAACTGTTTAAACTACTTCCGTCATGCAGGAGGTATTGCAGTATCTGGTCCCGAACCAGCAGGCTGAGGGACAGCATTTTCCATCAGGCCATCAGACTACTGAACACTGACCACTAACACTTCATAGACACTTCATTGACACTTTATGCACCCCATACTTTTTACATTTTTGCACAACATTCATCTGCGGACATACTGTGTACAGTAAACCCTCGCCACTTCGCGCTTCGACTTTTGCGGCTTCACTCTAACGCAGTTTTTCAAATACAGCCCCTTCCTCTGCTCTTACCGGAGTCCTTTGTTCTGTCCTAACGGAGTATAGTGTGGTCTGCTGGCTGCATGCTAGCATCGGGTATCCCGGGGTGAAGCCACGTTTCAGTGACAATCAAAATACAACAGTCACGGACATAGCGATTTCCAGTGAGTTGTAATTCCAAGTCATCAGTTTTATGCACCAGGGATCTGGCATTGGTGAGATACAGGCTCAGTAGAGGTGACTTGTGTGGTTGTTTTCTTAGCCTTAGCAGAACACCGGACCTGCGGCCCCGCTTCTGTTTCCTCTCCCTCCTCCATCTGCGCCGCTTTCCAGACCCGATAAAAATCCACGGAGAACCTGCTGGTCTCGCTATGTCGTCAGGGATGTTATGCATGCGATGAAAGTCACTCGAAATAGATATCTGGTGCTGGAAACCTATATCGCTAAGGTTCTGGTGTGTGTAGCAGATGTTAGCAGAACCAATGTCGCACAAACAAATAAGAAAGACATACAAAACAACAAAAAAGAGCATGGGAAAGGAGAGCCATGAGCCGCTGCGACCGACCGCGCCACCATCAAGGATCATCTGTGATTATTTACACATAGGCCTACAGTCCATATGTACAGTAATTTTAATTTTAATACAGGGGTGTATAATTGACTCAGATAACCGAGCACGCACTGTATGATTTTCACTGTCATCAACTTTTTAATGAATATACTATATTGGAAAAAAAAGAGATAGAGTGAGGCTGCGAAATTCAAAGCGCGACGTGCCAAGGGACGACTGTGTGTGTGTGTGTGTGTGTATATATATATATATATATATATATACACACACACACAATATTATATTATTGTTTTTATTGCTTAAGTGCGTTTAAAACAGAAATGACGTATGACTGGAGACAGCGTCACTAGCACTTACATCTAATCTAATCCAATTCCATATTTATAAATATTTAATTAAAAAAATGTAATCTTTTTTTTCCCTTGCGCTCCCTATTGTACATCACTATTTGCTTGTGAAGCTTGCACACAAGAATGTCACTCACATGTACTGTACCAGTGTACCAGTATAGTGATGTGACAATAAAAGTGATTTGAGTTGATTTCTTTTGAGAAAAAAGGGGAAATTGTAAGATTATATCTTGTCCTTTTTATTTGTTAAATAATTTTCCTTTGCTAATTTTATTTACTGTTTTCTGTTCATTTTCTTATTTCTGTAAAATGTAGGAGACCTCTTCTCCATATTACTTCGAGCACAATGACCTGTGTTAGATTACATATCCTGTATACATGCTAAGATGCATGACTTTGTTCTGTTTAGGATAATGAATCGTCGGAATATGTCACTCTTGTCCTTGTTGATCTTTTCTCTACTTGCATTAATTCCTTGTTTTAACATTACTCACACACGTTATCTGAATTTGCTCCTATTGGTCTGGTCGGTGTGCTGTCATATCAAACAGTACACCGACCAGATGGCGGTGATGGCGGTGGATAGTCAACTAGATAAAAGACATTGGCAGAGACATTGACAGTATAAGATAGTAACTAAACATGTTGAATAATATTTTATTTTTTGCATAAGATATAATACAGCAATTTAATAATAACAAATAGGACACAGAATTGCTGAACTTAAATGAACATTTATTTATTAGCATTGTTAAATTATCACTATTGCCTGCATTAACAATTTTTTTCTGCATTGTCCACAAGTAGGTCTGCCCTCTGCCTGCAGTGGATTTATTTTAAATAAAAAAAAAATTAACTTTATAAATGTCTATAGGTAATAAATAGGAACTTTATTAAACAAATTCTGAATGAATTTAAGCTATTACAGGGTTTAGAGAATTTAGTTGGACTCAATGAAATCAGCACTGCACTTGTCTTTTGTGACATTTACCAACCTTGTCATTGTTTACATTATTTAACAAGCCAAGCAGCTTGCTAACTACTTAGCTTCATGTTAGATGACTAGTATTATAGTTGTAATGAGCTCAAAGTCTCACTATTACAGTCACACTGTCTTAACTCCTGTCCATAATTCATTCAAAGATTTTTTTTTTTTGGCTTCAGAAATCCTGCCCGGTCACTTGCCCTTTGTTGCTATAATCATGGAGTATGAACAGCATCCAGCCTTCAGCAACCTGCTTGTCTCTCTCGTGATACTTGAATGTAAACATGATACGTCAACATGATACTTAGTAGTTTCTGCTTTTGACATCTGTTTGCTTTCACCGAGTTGCCGTGTAATGCAAACAAGCAATGTTGATTCCGGTTATTCACAGACCAGAATTTTGCTCCATACAACCTGAATGAGAGTGAAGCGAACATACCTCTCCAATACAATCACTCTCTTTCTCACATACATGCATGCTCACATAAATTCTTGCTCCTTTTTGGTGTGAAAATGAAATCTGCCTTTTAAATTCAGACAAAAAATGGGGGCAAGTTGCACTACCATACCTAGTTACAAAATTTAGTCAAATTGTCTCTAAAAATGGTCCAGTCTGGAGCCCTGGAATGTGTGTAAACTAAGGTTAAGCACTATTATTCAATATTAAAAAGGTTGATATTTTGTGTGTTTATGATTTGGAGGCTATGTTGTACTTGCATGCATGTTATTGCTTTTGTTTTGGAGTGGGAATGCAATTGAGATACATCACTTCATATGCAAAATCAATTGGTTTAAACGGCCAGCCAATGGAACTGTATTGGAGGTATGGTTTCATATTGTTGTTGCCAACTTCTGGACTAAGGTCAATATATTTCTTCAGTTCTCATGATGGTGATTCATCCTGGTGGTCCAGTTGTGCAATTCATTCAAGTGTGTTGTTAAGGTTGTCCTCGCCTAAAACATTATAATGGTATGGTAACCAAAATATTTAATAGTCCCCGCTAAGGTTTGATAAAGGCGAATAATATTAATTGAACAATCATACATCTACAAATAAGGACTAATTTGCCAACAATGACCAACACAATTCTCATGCCAGACATGAAATTGAAGCTCTCAATATAACGGACGCAGATTTCCAAGAATGAATGTTCAATCTTGGACCGTTTGAGAGATTTGGAACTTCATTCAAAATATAGTGGTACCTTGACTTACGAGTGTCCCAACTAAAGAGTTTTTCAAGATACGAGCGATCTCTTGGCCGATTTTTTGCTTTTAGTTGAGAGATAAAATTCGGGTTACAAGTCAGCACACGGGAAATAGATGAGGCGGAGGAGGCAGGGGAGATTATCTCTACAAGTGAGATAAAGGAAATGGGAATGTGGGAGAAACTTTCAGACTTTATTCAAAAGAAACACCCAGAAAAAGTTGCAACTGGGGGTGCGACAACGATGACACTTGCCTAACTCATTTCATAAACATTCTGAAAGGGAGGATGAAACAGACCACACTGGACAGGTTTTTATCGAAAAACCCTGCAGATGAATGTGAGGAGTGTGGTGTGGTGAAATGGGCAAAAATCAGCTAATAAGATTCAGTTATTCAGTTCAGCCTTTCTCCTCCACCTTTGTCAGCATCTTCAAGTCATCTGATCTCCATGGAAAATGCTGTATATTGTACTTAATAAAACCAGTTTATTGCAGTACATTCTATTGTATTGTGTTTTTATACAATATTCATTATTTCTAAGCACATTTGTCTTATTTAAAAACGTAAAAAAAAAAAATGGGGTGTTTTTTTGGGTGTCTGGAACAGATGAATGGCATTTCAATGGGGAAAATTGATTTAACATACGAGTAATTTGAATTACAAGCTTCGTCACGGAACGAATTAAACTCATAAGTCAAGGTACCACTGTACAAAAGTTTCCCCATGGATGATGCACGTGGGAAACCGAACTCCAACCAGATTGGTCAAGCACATGTGAACCCCTAACTAACATGCACCTAAAACTCCCTATTAATAACCCTGTTCTCATCCAAGAAAAAGCAGCAATTAAAAGGAGAGATTCAAACAAAGTGGTTCGCGAGTAAGGAGATTTGTGACCTCTTCACTTTGCTTCATGCTTCTGGACCACAAGATCAGCTCTACTAGACATCTTTCTCGCTCAACACATCACACCTGGACCGCTTCCAACATCAGCAGCGCCGACAGCACCAAACACATGAACAACTTCTTTCATTTAATAATCTGGTTCACGTGTTTATCATGTTGGCTTCCCTACTTTTCTATCAATTGTCTGGATTGTTTATTGTAGTTACACTTGGCTTGCTCAACACGGGCGTAATTTCCAGGGGGGTTAGGGGGGTCATGACCCCACCAATAATCAGATCCAGCAAATATAACCCCCCCCAATATAATCATATCATTCCAGTTAATAAAATTATGAATTATCTTGCATAAATAGCTTGTTGATTTGCTTTAATCATTTCAATTATTGCCAGCAAAATAGTTGCATGTTTAATCATCTGGTAATGTTACCGCCCCCACCCCCCCCCGTTCACTGAATACTTGGTATAACCCAACCCGCCTTCTCTAAGACTGTGCTGTGTTGTTAGTGCAGTCACTGGTGCTGTAACTGAACTGTGGAGACATGAGAAGAGGCGGACAGACGACACTTTTTAATTGTTGGTCGAGACCAATCGCTTGCAAAAAGAAAAAAGCCCTGACCAAAAGGAGGTAAATACCCATATTGTTAAGTTAGCTGATGATTTGTTGACTGGAGTTGGTTAGTTCAGTGTTTCTCAATCTTTGGGCCGCGGACCGGTACCGGTCCGTGAGAAGATTACCGTTGGTCCATGAGCTGCCAGCTGCCAGCCCCCCCTACAATTCTTATATTGAAAAGTCAGTCAGTAAAGGATGTAAGTACAACAAGACAGTTTATTCAAGACAAACAAAGAAACTGATCAACAAAATTAACGGTAGACTCAAAAAGGCAAAAAAGGCATTCTGTAAACAATACAATTGGAACTAGATCAAAAACAACATGACGTAAAACACACTGACTTTACCTTGACATTGAACATCCTTATAGTCCGTGAGTTCTCTGAGATAACCCAAGATAAAAAAAAACATGATTTTATTTATTAAGGAAAAAAGAACTATCCAAAACTACATGGCCCTGTGTGAGAAAGTAATTGCCCAAAAATTGACAAAAATTACCCGCAGTGACTACTTATCCAAGAGGTCACAAAAGAACCCAGAACAACATCTAAAGAATCGCAGGCCTCACTTAAGGTCAGTGTTCATGACTCAACCATAAGAAAGAGACTAGAGAAAAATGGCATGCAAGGCAATGGCATTCCAAGGCAAAACCACTGCTGACCAAAAAGAACATAAAGGCTCGTCTCACTTTTGCTCTTAACGATCCCCAAGACTTGTGGGAAAATACTCCATGGATTTTTTGGAAGGTATGCATCCTGTGACATCTGGTGTAAAAGTAGCACAGCATTTCAGAAAAAGAACATCATACCAACAAACATGATGGCTGCTTTGCTGCTTCAGGACCTGGACGACTTGCTATGATTGATGGAACCATGAATTCTGATCTCTATCAAAAAATCCTGAAGGAGAATGTCCCGCCGAAGTTCGTGACCTCAAACTGAAGTGCACTTGGGTTCTGCAGCAGTACATCCATCCAAAACACACCAGCAAGGCTAAAAAAAAAATTAAGGTTTTGGAGTGGCCTAGTGAAAGTCTGGACTTGAATCCAACTGAGATGCTGTGGCATGACCTTAAAAAGGTGGTTCATGCTCGTAAACCCTACAATCTGGCTGAATAAAAGCAATTCAGCAAAGATTAGTAGACCACAATTCCTTTACAGCGATGTGAAAAACTAATTGCCAGTTATCGCAAATGCTTGATTGCAGTTGTTGCTGCTTCTAAGGGTGGCACAACCAGTTATTAGGTTTAGGGGGCAATTATTTTGTCACACAGGACCATGTAGGTATGGATAGGGATGGGAATCGTTAAGAAATTATTGATGTCGGTGCCTTCATCGATTCTTCTTATCGATCCAGTTCTTTATCGATTCCCTTATCAATTCCTAATCACTGTATAATAATCAAAAATTTATTTATCACTGATCATAATTTTGTGGACAGTTAATTAGACCTGGTTAGCTACATATTTATTTAAAAAACAGCAGTCCTAAGCAGATTTCAGCACCAAAAGCAACTGTTTTATTAGCTGTAGTGTGATGTGAACAATAAATAAATAAATTAAACTAAAAATATTTCTTATGACACTGTAGTAGCAAGCACACAGGCACATTACCACAAAACCAGGCCATCTTCTCAACACTTGAACATGTTAAACTTACTAATGCTCCTTTTCTTAAAAGGATATAACATGGGATAATATAACAATTACAAATAAGCCACCATTAGGAAATATTTATATAAATACAACTGAAATATTTCAACCAAATAGCAGATAAGGCATCCTTTTAACAATTCTTTCTTCATGTTTTGTTTTTCCGGGCATGATGCGATTGCCGCCTCAGAGTAATTATTGCTTCCACCCTTCATGTCATCTTCTAAAATGGATGAAACAAATGTACCACATAATTCATTTATGTTTTAGAAAACATGCCTGTAGGTTAAAGTTACCCGCGACTGTGGAGACCACGGAGCATGCACTCGGCGAAGGGGTGAACAAATGTCAATCTATAAATGTAATGCCGTGTTTCCTGTTCTCGAATCGTTTGCCAGGAGTTTCTTGCCGCTGTCGGCGTTTAAATCATATTATTTTATCTGTTATTTAGCGATTATTTCACCTATCTTTCCGTTTTTGTAGTACATTAAACCTTTTTCTTCCGTTATATTTTCCGGTCTCTCGGAGAACGCGCTTTTTTTTTTCTCTGCTCTCCAAACGCAGCACGCGGCCCACTCGTTCACAGCAGGTTATGGTCGCTGAACTGCTGGTTGTCCGAGTGGTGCACCAAAAACAATGTGGGCTTTATAGACAATTGG
>JAOVYU010100852.1:0-16384 GCA_025674565.1 Synodontis membranacea
GGAGCACCCGGAGGAAACCCACGCAGACACGGGGAGAACATGAAAACTCCACACAGAAAGGCACCTGTGCCAAACTCGGGGCTCGAACCCAGGACCTTCTCGCTGTGAGGCAACAGTGCTAACCACCACAAAAGCTAGAACAAGAAACATTCACAATGCGAGTCTTTTTTATATTTTTATGTATACACACATGGCTTAGATAAGATAATATCTGCCATAAGAATTACAATAGCATTTCAAGTATTTCAAAGATTAAAAATAAAATAAAATAAAATAAATATAATTAGAAAAGCATTTGTTAGCATTCATATGGAGATAAAGCTACAGGATCTGGGCCACATCTGCTTTGGATAAGCAGAGGTTTAGGTTGTGGAATTGGGCCATTGTTGGTCTAACGGTAACTGATTCTGTGCCGTATTTGTACCAGATGTGAAAATGAGTCATGGGCCTGTGCCTGATCTGGGCCAAATATTTTAAAATTAAAGGTTGAACTGGGCCAGCTCTGGCCCAAATTCATATCAGATGTACAGAATGTGCATTTCCCAGATTTGCTACTGAGCTTGGTAATTGGTTGGGCCGAATGATGGCAAGAGTACTTTTGGTATTAGGGACTAAACTATACTGCACATTTTTTGGAGGCCTCAATATTAATTTTGGTAATCTTGAAGACCCTTTGAGAACAGTGTTTTTGTTGAGTCTAGATTCAGTAGGGGTTAATCAGAACATAATAGGACCAAGATGGTATCATGGAGCACCTGCAGTGTGCTCGGCCATGCCCCCTTTCCAGCTCTACGTTCCAGCACCTCATCGCCACCGACCACCCAGATATGTTTAACCCCGACTTTGGGATGGCACTGGAGGAATTCTTTGAGCCCAGTGGGGATGAGGTCCTCATGGATTATTACTGTGCCAAGGCTCCTGAGCTCCCTCCAGTGCCCAAGACAGAGGCTTTTACTCCTCAGCTGCCTCCAGTGACCAAGATGGAGGCTACCACTCCTGAGTTCTCTCCAGTGTCCAACCTGAATCCAAGTCCAAGTCCAAATCCCAGTCCATGCCAGAGTCCAAGTACAAGTCAAGGCCCCAATCCGAACCCAAGCCCAAGTCCATGCCTGAACCCTCTCCAGGCTCTATCCTGTGGCCCAAGTCCCTCCTGTCCTCCATATCTCTGCCCCCAGGCTTTGAGGTCTGTTCATGCCCAAGTCCATTTCTTTGACTGAGTTTTGCCGAAGTCTAAGTGTTGTCATACCGAGTGTTTTCTGTCGGTCATTTGATTTCCTGTTCATCCATAGTTTCAGCATACCTGTGTTTCAGTTCTCTTTTCCTCAGTTTTGTATCACTCTTTGTTTCTAATAAAAGCAGCGTTTGAGTTTCACTTTTGCCTCTCCTGTGATCCCTAAGTTTGCATCCACCTACACACACCCACACACACACACAACCATAATCCATGACAGATGATGGTCACACTCTTAATCTAGTACTATCTTTCAGATTAAGTATAGAAAATATATTTGCACTAGAACAGTCTGAAACTATCTCAGAGCATTATCCCATCTCTCAACATAAAATGTGTCTTAGTTATAATATATGCACCTTGCCATGCTTTGATGACAAACAAATGGCACAGATTTTTATCAATAATCTTGACTGGATCAACATCAGACCCCACAGAACTTGACCAGGCATCTAAATGCTTAAAGTCAACATTTTGCTATACACTAGATAATTTAGATTCACTTAAAAGAAAAATGTTTAGAGAGAAAACATTAGCACACTGATATAATAATATATTGCTAAGATTAGAAACAGAAGCATAATGCAGAAAACAAGTTCATCCATTTGTCACCTCTATGTTAGAATATTGTAATGCCTTACTGTCTGGATGTTCAAGTAGGTGCATAAAGCTCCTGTTAGTCCAGAATACACCAGTAAGATCATCTTATCTATACTGCACTTCCAGTTCATTATTACATTGATTTTAAAATATTATGATTGACCTATAAAGCACTGAATGGCCCCATGCCCAGTACCTAAGTGAACCTCTGGTCTTTAATGATCTGACACACCTACTGTGATCAGAGAGCTCAGGCTGTTTGTTGGTAGCTTGAAAAGTAAAGGCTATATCAAGGGGCAGATCTTTCTCTTATAAAGCCACACAGTTATGGAACAACCTTTCAATTACTGATTGGAACTCAGACACAGTGTCCATGCTTAATTCTGTGAGGAAAACGCATTTGTTAAGTGAAATCTTTTGCTAATAGCTTTAATTAGGTATAGGAGCAGATCTGGAGGGTTCTCAAGCACAGAGGGTTTGCCACCACCCAACCCACTCACACATGTTTACTCAGGTTTGCTGACAATAGAGTAGCTGTCTTTAAGTCCCTCATGTCTGTGGTACCTTCTGGGTCTCCCTTTTATTTATGCTGTCATAACTAGTCTTGCCAGAGTTCCTGTTTGAACTTAGTACATGATATATACTGGTCTTCACCATTACCTGACAATGAGTCTACCTAACAATGTGTTTTTCTCTCTTTCTCTCTGCCCTCTCTCTCTATTTCTCTGTCCCTTCATCCTATTTCTCTCTCCCTTCATCTCTCTGTCGAGCGGCATGTGTGACCTGAGATACCACTGATCTTGACCCCTTCTGCTTTCCAGACCTGCCAGATCCATCATGATGTCCTTATTCTGGATGGAGTTATCATCACTGGATCTGTTGCTAACATCTTGGTGCCAGATACCAAAGTACACCTTCAGGGGTCCAGTAGAGTCCATGTCTCTATGGGTCAGGGATGTTTTGGCAGCAAAACGGGGACCAACACAATATTAGGCAGATGGTCATTATGTTATGAGTGATCAGTGTATATAGCTATTCAGCAAAAGAACAAGCAGGGATGTCAGGAAGAAAGTATAACCATGTTGTTAAAAAAAAATCTTAAAAAAGGAAGATATTATGCAAAAAGAGATGCTGAAATTTATTTTGGGGGGAAGTCACTGAAGATTTCAGCCCCAGCTTAGTGTTTTTCTTGGCCCAAAACTGAAGACAGTTTTATCAACTTGGGCTTCATTATTAAGGGTCAATATATAAGGGCAGCTATAATAAGCCCTTTAACCTTTTGGCTCATATCTCAGAAACCATATGGGATAAGTCATAAATGATCATCTGATACTTTGTAAGACATCTGATTCTTTGTAAGTTCCCGAATCGAATGTACAGTACCTGATCACATCTATTTAGCAGTAGATCCCTTACCTCCATACCTCCATACGTGGTGGGACCTCCACAGACACTCGACTGGACTGAGATCTAGGGAATTTGGAGGCCAAATCAACACCTCAAACTCATTGTGCTCTTCAAACCACTCCTGAACCTTTTTTTTTTTTTTTTTGCTTTGTGGCAGGGCACATTCTCCTGCTGAAAGAAGTCACAGCCTTCAGGGAATACAGTTTCCATGAAACGGTGCACATGGTCTGCAACAATGCTTAGGTAGGTGGTACATGTAAAAGTAACATCCACATGAATGGCAGGACCCAAGGTTTCCCAGCAGAACATTGCATGGCTTGCCCATTTTTTATAATAAACACATCAACTCTGATGCTTGCCAATTTTTCCTACTTCTAACACATCAACTTTGAGGACAAAATGTTCACTTGCTGCCTAATATATCCCATCCACTAACAGGTGCCATGATGAAGAAATAATCAGTGTTATTCACTTCACCTGCCAGTCATCATAATGTTATGCCTGATCGGTGTATACAGTGCATATAAAAAGTATTCACCCCTTTGATGTTTTCCCATTTTATTTCTGTAATTAATCAAATCATGGTCAATATAATTTGCCTTTTTTTACAAGAACTTGCAAAAAACCTGTTTAATGTCAAAGTGAACACAGACTTCTGCAAAGTAATGTTAATTTGTGAGGATGGCCTTCTGTAGGCAGATTTGCATTTGTGTCATATTCCTTCCATTTCTTAATGATGGATATACTGAAATCCAGGGGATGTTAAGTGATTTGAAACTTTTTATATTCATCCAGATTTATAGTTTTCAATATAGTTTGCTTTTAGTGTTCTTTAGTTTTCGTGGTGTACTTTTACTGAGAAATGCTGATTAACCAGTGACTGAACCTTCCAGACACAGGTGTGTTTATACCTTAATCACTTCATTTACTGCACTCAGATGATCTCCACTTCACTAATTATTAACCTCTTTTGAATTAGGTCAGTCACTTTAAAGGAGATTAATATTTATGCAGTCAATTATTTTTCATTATATAATTTTCATTAATTGACATTACTTTGTGGAAGTTTGTTTTCACTTTGACATTAAAGAGTTTTTTGTCAGTTTTTATCAAAAACCAAATTATATTGACCATCATTTCAGTAATTACAGCAATAAAAGGGGAAACCATTCAAGGGGTGAATACTTTTTATACAGATCCAGCCACTTAAAATTTCCCCCTCTTCCTTGATGGGACCATGGCTGACTCTTGACAGATCCCTGCTGGGATCATCAGTGTAATGATATCCCCCTCGGTGCATGCTCCGCCCCTGAAATTTCTGAGTGTTAAGCTCTTGTAGTGGTTTATCTATCCACCAGGAGGAGCAGTGAATTTGAAAGCTGGAATGAGTACCTGAATTCAGGTGTAGTGTATTTTACAGTAATGTCATGTCTGTGTTCTTTTGGGAGATGAAACAAGATGAGCAAGATGTTTGCAACAGACTAACTAAAGCCCAGGACAAAGTAGGCTAAGAAGGGACAGGGACAAATAACAGGGAAAAAGTGGAAAATTTAATATTAAACTTATCATTTGGTTCATTTCCTGTCAAGGGTTTTTCTCTCCAGAATGAAAAGAACATCCACTATGGGTTTATACTCTCTAGAAGCTGCAAATCATGAGCTTTGTAACATTCCTGCATTTGGTGTAGACAGCTTTTTGTCTGCTTCTAATATACATTGAAAGTCCTAACCCAATTAGCATGTCTATAGAGTCTAATGGAGGTGAGGGGATGAGCTGTTAAAAAAAAAACTCAGTTGGCCTGTACCCCAACCAACCCTTGATTATGGTTAGCCCTTTATTATGATGATTATATTTTTAATTGTTAAAGGAAGATCATACAACCTTAGGATGATAATATCACAAACATATTGTGTTGAAGCTTTTGATATAACACTGATACAAACTGTTAATTTAATGGCTCTCAAGGGAACCATAGTGAATTATAAAAATTTTAGATTTTGGGCACTGGTTTTATATTTATATATTGCAATGTTTAATATAACTGAATAAGTTGTCCATTGTATCTCTGTGCACCTTAATTAGCATAGTAGTACATATTTGTTCACAGCTGATAGGACCATCAAGGCTTGGTATAGCAAATGCAACTAATTTTGTTATAAACTTAATCTTATTGTTATCCCTCAAAATAGAACAAAGGGCAAAAGAAGATGCCTTTTTATTATATATACTGTATAGAACAGTACCACAATGGTGACAAAAGCAAAAATCAAATATATATTACGGTATATGTTAGGACACCCCCCGTCTAAATATTTCCTTCTTTATTATGAAATATCTATATTAAATCCTTTTTTCAAATTATATCTATAGATAAAGGTGATATAATTACATCAAATCAAAATTAAATTCAACTGTGTGCAATATTTTTTTTTTTTTTGTCATATAAAAGATGTTTGCTGGACAATTATTCAACCCTGTTAAAGGAAGAGCTCATATGTAAGTGAATGTAACTTCTGACAACAAATGGAGTCTGTTTTTGTAAAGAAAGTGCCATCTAATAGTGTAATCCTGCAACGGCTGGATCTGTAAATCCCACATGTTCTTACTCAGGTACCCATGCCCATTCATAGTTATTTGCATTCAGAAATGCCCTCAATTGACCATATCTGGTAACACCACATCCTTTAAATCCATGCAGAAAATCCTTGTTTTTTTCCCAAAAAATAATGGCCAAGAGAAAAAAGAAACTTCAAAAAAAGAAACTTCAGTGACAATGAGATCAAGGTCCTATTTGCCAAGGGTGAAATGACCCAAACATTGCTGTTTTGGTTCTTTTAGATCCGGGGAAACCAAAAAAAAAAAAAATTAAAAAAAAAAAAAAAAAAAGAATACAGCCTGGGAGAAAGTGACAGGTGCAATAAATGTGGTCGAGTCAGAGGGGAGGTCCCTGTCACAAATAATCATTTAAAAAAAAAAAAAAGGTTTGATTTCAAACTAAATACGAAAAAACGTGTCTCGGCACACAGACAGGACAGATCTGCTACCAGGGGTGGACAGATCACTAAAGAGCTGACGACAACAAAGCTGGCAACAAAATTTAAATGCTTAAATTAGCATAAGCAATTATTTGTACATTAATGGAATGAAACCCTTTTATTTTAACATTAAGTTTGTATTGTGGTGGTGTTTTTATTGCAATATGTGCAATCTGGTGCTCCTATGGTATTTGGAAATCCCACAATTGCATAAAATTCTTGTTTGATTCCGGCTTGTTGATTTGTCCAAGGAAACTGGATGTATTTTGGGCTCAGGGAAATGATGGCATCCAACACAAATGGCATAATCCAGCTCAGCGTTGGCTGTGAAATGCCCGATCTGTCTCCAATCTCACATTGTAAAGTGCCGGTGGCTAAAAATCCCAGGGTTGACAATAATTGAATTTGGACTGGAATAGGATTCGTGCAGTTGGTCTGTCTCTGAACTCTCACCAAGCAGATCAGTGCGCTCTCTGAAGACGCGTTCTCTCCCGAGTGCACGGTTTGCCAAATCTTCTAATAAAGCCAGATCAGTCATGCTTCATTTTCAAATTTTCACAGGTCTCTTTTATAGGTTCAAACACCAATTAGGCGACAGAGCTGGAGACCCACGGAGACCTATGGCACCTGCATCCAATCACTGGTCAGGAGAGTCAAAGCGCATGAGCATGTAGGCTTGATTTGTAGTTCGTGAAGCAATCGAGACTGGTGTGAACATGATAGAACCCCCCTCCCCCCCATAAAGGTGCTCTCACCGGAGCACCTACTGGTGATCCAATTTGGTGGGCCTGGGCCCATGGGAGACTTAAGGTGTGAATGGATGTTCAGCCAGGACCTCAGGCAGAAACTCCAGTATGGGTGGGATAATGTAGGCATTAACACAAACATTCAGGATCAGGATCCAAGCGTGTTCTGTGGCTGGATTAGGGTCCAGAGTAGGCTCTGTAACTGGCTTTGTGACAGGAGCTGGCTCTGCAGCAGGAGCTGGAGCAGACTCTGTGGCAGTAGCAGACTCTGTGGCTGTGGCTGGAGTGGACTCCGTGGCTGGAGCCGGAACAGGTGCAGGCTCTGTGGCTGGATCCGGAACAGGAGCGGTCCCCATGGGTGGCTTTGGTTCTACCAGGCTCTCATAAAATGAAATGCATTGAAACAGGGATCCATCGGGCTGGTGATACTTTCATAAATTGCTGGCTGATCAATGTCCCATTTTTGCATGAAAAACAATGGCATAGTTGTCATGAAACTATCTTTAACCCAGGATGATCCTGCTGCATCCATGTTACAGGCAAAGCAATCTGTCAGGACTGGACCTGGAAGATGTATGTGCAGGGATCCAGGAGGCAGAAGTAAATTTTAATAATTCATTAAAATACATCAACAGACAGATAAACCCAGGACACTAGGCAAAAATGTATTCCAGTAAACAGGCAGGGGTCAGGCGATCAACTATCAGAAACACAAGGGCTAGGCAGAATATCAGAAATGGGTAATCAGTCCAAAATCAAAGCACAGTATAATACTCAGAAAACCAAAGGCTTGGCACTAGCAACACAGAGGTTCAGCTAAATTGCTTCACTAGGAGTCACTGAATGGGCTCTCCTTTTAAAACAGTCTTGGTGTGTGTGTGTGTGTGTGTGTGTGTTGATTGGATGCACCTGCACCCAATCAGTGGTATGGAGAGTCACAGCACATAAGGATCTCAGCCATCTTGTTTTGTAGTTCATGAATCCAAAATAAAAAAAAAAAAATGTTAGTTTTCATGATAAATCAAAGCCCTCAGGTAACATTAGCCAGCCAGCTGACATTCACAGTTCCATAGGCTAGTTTATCTGGGTTTACCAAGCGTTGGAGTAATAAGCAACTCTCTGTTGGGTGATGTTGAAAAATTTGTTAGGAACATTGAGGTGAGCAATAACATTACCAAGTCACCACTTCAAGTCAAGTTTACTTATATAGCCTGTTATACAAAGGTCTGTGCTTTACAAAGATAAAATAAGCAAAAAGGAAGTGTCGTATGCATGCCACTGTTTGAGCCCGGCGTCCTCGATGGCTTGCTGAGCGAGTTTGTGCACATTTTACAGTCCCTCCCTCAACTGGAAGAAACATTCCATACCTGGTTTCTTGGGTGGGTCCAATTCTGGCGGCGGCCTGAACACTAAATCCACTAGGGTGTGGATCTCAAGGCCAAAAATAAGTGCAGTGGGGCTAAGATGCATAGACTCCTGTACCACGGTTTGGTATGCCTAGAGCACTAATAGGCGGTGTTTATACCAGGCTGCTGGTGAGCACTGCAAGCTGGGTAGTCAACGTCTGATTGAATTGCTCTACCAGCCCATTGCACTGAGGGTGAAGAGGTGAGGTGCATGTTTTCTTAATTCCAAGGTGCTCGCAGACAGAGGCGAACACTTCCACCTAAAAGTTCGGCGAACCGACTGAACATCCCCTTCACCAAGACCCTCGCCTTCGTTGTGGGGCTCTGATCGACACCTCCGGCCATTTCGTGAAGTAATCCATAGAGACCAGGACGTAGTAGTTCCCGCAGTCAAAGGGAGGAAATGGGCCCAGTATGTCCACTCCCATGTGCTCCATGGGAGCCCCCACTCGAAAATCCTGCAAAGTGAGCACTGAGTGAGTCCCTTTCTTGCAGTGCACACATCAATGCTCAAGTACCATCAGCTGCTCGAAAGTCACCGACACATTGCAAAGTCTGAAAAGCATACGGCAGGATTGCCATAGTCCTTGGCTGATGGAAAAGGCTGTCTTCACTCGAACCTCCGGTGTTAACTCTACTTGCCAGTACCCACTATGGAGATCAAGCGAGCTAAACTATCATGATCCACCAACGTACTCCAGTGCATCATCGATATGCGGAAGCGGATGAGTCTTTGCGAGTCACATTGTTTAAGCGCTGGTAGTCCACACAAAACTGCCATGTTCCATCCTTTTTACTTATGAGCACCACTGGGGATGACCACAGGCTGTCTGCCGGTTCAAACAAGTTTCTGCCTCTGTCCAATGTCCAGCCCTGCGCTACTGCGCTCAAGCAGTTCATTTACAGTGCATGTTCTGTCCATAACCAAATGGTATTGCTTCTCCTCTGCTGGAGAAACAGTGTCTCTCACCCATGCAGAAAATGGAGTCCACCATGGTGTTTGTTCCAGTCTGCTCAGTTCTGCCACACCAAAGACTGCACGCAGACTTCCGTCTGTTAAATCCACAATGGACCGCCAATGCTCAAGTAGATCTAGCCCAAAAATGCAGCTAAAAACTTGCTCCCTCCCATAGTCACCTGTACCATCCACTTGGCTCGGATCACCGCTGGCTCTCCAGTCACAGTGGTAATCCACAATGTCTCACACTGTTAGCCGGCAAGGTACGCCACGTCCATACCACCCAGTAATCCACAACAAATGAGTGAAATGGTCATGGACCCAGTGTCCACAAGCATGCAGCACTGGACTGAATCGAGTACACAGTCCATGTATAGTCTATTCCAATGACTTAAATGGCCTAATGGCAAGTTAAATCCACTGCGGTGGGGGGAGGTGTTTTCCCCACAATGACTCCCCACATTAGTTTAAATGCTGCTTGAGTACTGAATCCTTGGGCGTAGGAGTGGGGCAGTAGCGAGCGATGTGCCTGTGTTCTCCACAGCGGAAGCAGACACCTCGTTCAGCTACTGCATGCCATCACAGGAACCCGCGTCCTCCGCGGTGTCTCAATCATGCACCCGTGCCTGCCACTGCAGGATTTCCTGCACCCGGCAAGCCCTTTTGCCGTATTCAATGATGTCTCGGTCACGCCCCATGCCTGGCGTTATGGGGCACCGAACAGGGCCTTTGCCAGTTTCCTTGGCCATTTAACTCAGCCAGCGTTCGGCCTCCCCTAGCGCCGCCATGAAGGAACCCGTGGCAGCAAGGCACACATGCTCTTGCAGATGACAAGGCTGTAATCCTCAGAGGAAGGCTAATAGGGCTAGCTCCTCCTGTACTTCAGTGGTGAACTCGGGGTAGCCTCGCAGAGAAAGGAGCATTAAATCAGCCACGAAAGCACCCAGCCTTTCGCCATCGTGTTGTCGCCTACAAGCGAGTTCTACAAGTGTGAGGCACTTTCACTTGGCTCCCCTTCTCTGAAATGGTGCTGTAGTGCACTCTGGATCTCCGCCCAGTCTCGCTGTTTGTGGGTCAGGAGATCCTCCAGGACTCGGAGGGCCTCTCCCTCCAGAGAGAGTACGACATGGACAGTCGTCTCTGCTGGCGGCCAGCCTTGCGCGTGAGCCATACTTGAGCAAGGAAAGCGTCCAGTGGGCCATCACCCCAGTAGGCTGGGAGCTTCTGCGTGCCCCATTGGTCATTTATGGCCAGCGCTGCATCTGCCGTGACCAGGGGTGGCCAATCTTCTTCCCATGGGTCTAGCACCACGGCCACCGGCGAGCCCCCATCCTGCTGCTCTGCGACCCGCGTGGTGCTGGCTTCATCTGGCAGGTGAGTGCTCTTCCTCTGTAGTATGCTCACCGCGGAAGTGGTTTCTCCCAGCTGGACAGTTTTCATCTGGCAGACGAGCTCCTCGATTTCTCCCAGCATTGTCATCATCCCACTTCTGACACCAATGTAGTGTTTGACGGTTAATCAGCGGAAGCAGACACGGAAGTTCTTGGAATTTCCAATGCAAATGGCTGGGAACTACTGTTTATGTGACACTTGTAGCTCAAGACACTTGTAGCTCAACACCGAACACATAGGGAACATCAACAACCCAACAGCTGGAGCCGCCAAACCAAACACACATCTCAAAAACAGTGAACAACTATTTACAAAGACTCCACTGAATGCTGGGTTAACCCCGCCCCTTCCCATAGAACCACTACAATATTTTCATTTTGTCGTTACAGTCTAAAATCGAAATACACTAAAGATTAATTTTTCCAGCTTTATTTACTCAATGAAACATATAACATCCAAGTGAAAGATATAAATAGCTACAGTTCAGAAAAAAATAAATAAATAAATAAAAAAAATCAAAAACAAGAAGCACAGTCGTTGGGGGCCATCCTAATATCAATATTATGTTGAACCACATTTTGCTTTAATGACAGTCTTTTGGGATACTTGGGTATCATCTTTGAACATCTAGGCCAGTGGTCCCCAAACGTATTCCTGGAGATCTACCTCCCTGTAGATTTCCAGAAACATGATTTTGGATCGCCAATCTAGACAATATTTGCCCACTCTTCTTTATAGAACTGTTCAAGTCAAATTGGATGTTGACAGTTGGTGGACTGCTTTCTACAAATCCTTCCACAGATTTTCAATAATGTTTAAGTCTAGGCTCTGACTAGGACAAATATTTAAATAACGCGTAACAGGTAAGCTATTTTGTGGTCAATTTTACAGTGTGCTTCGGGTCATTGCAGCTTTGAAAGGTAAACGTTCTTCAACTGTCTGACAGAGGGCAGCAGGTTTTCCTTAAGAATTTGAAGGTATTTTGGCCCTTCCATTTTTCCTTCTACCATGATGAGAGCCCCAGTCCCTGCTGCAGAGAAACACCCCATAACAGGATGCTACTACCTCCATGCTTTACTGTAGGTATGGTATGTTGTGGATGGTGAGCTGCATTGGCTTTCCACCAGGTGTACCTTTGGTTATTGAGGCAAAACAGCTCAATATTGGTCTCATCTAACCATAAGACCCTTTTCCACTTTGCCTCAGAATCTACAAGGTGCATTCTGCAAAGCCCTAATGAGCATTAATGTGGCCTTTCTTGAGGATTGGCTTTTTTCTTGTGACCCTCCCCAGGAAACCATAATTGTGGAGCACTTGTGATATTGTTGTCACATGCACACAGCGACCACTCTTTGCCAATAGATCCTGTATATCCTTGAAAGTGGCTATTGGTAGAACTTTTGTACAGTTTCCTCCTTGTTCTTTCATCCAGTTTGGAGGGATGGCCAGATCTGGGGAGGGTCCCAGTAGTATCAAACACTTTCCACTTCTTTATTATGGACTTTACTGTGCTCCTTTTGAAATGCTTTTGCATCCATCTCCTGCCTTATGCCTATCCACAACACTATACCTGAGATCTTTTAAAAGTGGATTACCACCCATCATCAATTGTTTGCTTTCAGTTGTACGACAAAGCAAGGGAATGCTCTCGGAATAGATATTTTATGCTTATCTAATCACGCTAATTACATTTGATCAAAGGTGGAAGCCATTATCCATGGTGTGCAATGTAAAAAGGTGCTTACACCTGATTCAAGTATTCCTTACGAGTGGCAGATCCTTTATTAATGTCAGTGTTTCTTGTTTTTTTTTCTGAACTGTAGCTATTATATCTTTCAATTGGATGTTAAGATTGCATTGAGTACATAAAGCTGGAAAATTTATTTTTATGTGTGTTTCTATTTTGGGCTGTAAAGCAAAAACATGGGAATATTTTGAAGGCGTAATTCTGTTCCACTGTATATTCCATATTAATTATAGATAATGTGAACTATTTCAAGCCTTTTGTAATTTGTCTTAATTGTGATTATTATGGCTTGTAGCTCATGAAAATCAGTAATTCAGTAGCTCAAATTATTAGAATATTGCCTACGATCAATCAAAAAAAGGATTTACAATACAAAATGTCCTATGTCAAGTATGTTCATTGAAACAGTCCATACTTCGATAGGGCTTCTTTACCACACAATACTGCACCATGCTGTGTGACACGTGGGCAATCAGCTTGAGGCAAGGTGTTACTGAAGCCCATGTTGATAGTGGCCTTTGGCTCGTCTAAATTTTTGGGTTAGGTGTTTCTCATCTTCCTCCTGACAATACCTCTATCAAGCGAAGCAGAGTAATACACAGAAGTACAGTAATAGCATGGCCAGCAAACCATTTGGTAATAGTTTTGGCACTGTGGTCAGGTGCTAAGTTCTGCTATAAAATTAAATCACCATCTCCATAAATGTTGTCAGCAGATAGAAGCATGAAGTGCAGGAAAACTGATACATTGATTTTACTTGAAAAAATACAATGACTGACACCAGCAGATGATATGGCACCCTAAATCATCACAGAATGCAGAAACTCCACACACATTGGACATTGGATTCTGTGCCTCTCCATTCTTCCTCCAGACACAAATTTGCTCATCTGAAAAGAGGACATTGAACCACTGAGCAAAAGTCCAGTTGTTTTCTCCTTAGCCCAGGTAAGATGCTCTGAAGAAGTCTGTGTGTGACTTGGTGTATGACACCAGCTTTATTCCACTCCTTGTGAAGCTCTCCCCTGAATAGACTTTTCTTGACAATCTTCTAAAACTGTGATCATCCCTGTAGCATATGGATTTCCCACAGTTATATCCTTTTTCCTTCCAGTGAACTTTCCATTAATATGATTCAATACAGCACTCTGACGGCAATGTCAAGTCAGCCCAGCACTCAGCATAACTGTGGTTGTGTGTAAAGAAATACATCGATAGATACACAGTATTTATACTGTTTGAAACTTGGAATTAAATATTCTAATAATGTGAGATGCTTTTATTTAGATTTTTGAGCTGTAGGCCATAATCATCAAAATTAAAATACTGCCTTTAAATTTATAGTGTCCTCCACGATTATTGGCACCCCTTGTAAATATTAGTAAAAAGGGTAGACTTAGCTTCATCTCACACTGAAAAATTAGAAAAAAATCCATCCTTTAATTTTAAGAAGTTTATTCAGAGAAAAACAAACCTGGAAATTATTGTGAACATAATGTCATTGAAGTATGTTTCCCCATATAATTATACATGTTTGAGATGATTGGAGTGTGTAGGAACTTTCAAGCTGTTGTCCCTGACTTCCTGATTAACTGGGGTGCAAATATGAGGTAATAACATGGTCAAATTCCCTTAGTCATGCATCAATATGGACTAGATAAGAGAACGCACAAACCAAATGATGGAGTGTTGTGAAGTGTGTTGACCTTCATAAGTCAATGGTTATTAAATAAAAATAGCCACTTACCTGAAAATCCTCATTTCTGTCACACACGCCACTGACGTCACCTGGACACAGCGACCTGGAAGTTGACCGGAGTTGCCATCTTGAAAGTGCTCCATCATACTTTCATGACCAGCTCCTGCATGTGCATCTCTAGCTTTGTGTTCTCCTAAGAGAATTATCATTGCTCCTACTCTCATCTTCTCAATACCGATTATCACCACTTCTACTCTCCTCTTCTCAATAAGGATTATTATTGCTTCTGCTTGCCTCCCCTCAACATGGATTATCACAGCTTCTACTCACCTTCTCTCTCCATGAGGATCATTACCACATTGGCTCACCTCCTCTCCTCTTTGATCAGCCTCTTCTCTGCCTCTGCCTGGATCAGTGCCAGAGCACTGAGTACTCACCTCTCTTCCTCTCTATCCAGCAGTGTGCGTAACTGAGCGCAGATTTCCCGGTTTGAATCCCCACTCTCCTTAGTGCTCCCAAAATAAACCGCGTGGCTCCCCCAACTCATATGCGGTACTCCGTAATTGGGTTCATTCACCACACTACATTGGCCAGTGTCCCTTCTAGTTCTTCTCTGACAATTTCTACTGTTGAAGCAATAATAAAGAAGTGGACATCAACAGGAAGAGTAACATATTTGCTTAGAAGAGAAACCAAGTTTATTTTGCCCCCATATACATTAAGGAGGATGCTAAGAGGGGCAAAAACTCCCAAAGGATCACTGTTGGTGAATTACTAGAACATGTAAAATCCTGAGGTTGCCAAGTCTCCAAAACCACCATCATAAGCGACCTCTATGCCAACAGATTATTTGGAAGGTATTCCAGAAAAACATCCTTCCTGAGAGTTAACCACAAATACAAGCACATATGCTACTACAGCTTTGACTAGAACCTTACTCTATGTTTTGATGAAGCAAAAATGCATTTTTTGACAGCAAACACTTAAGGTGGTTTTAGGAAAGATGGCTATAATGAAAACAACCTTATACCAACTGTAAAATAAGGTCTGTGATGTTGTGGGACTTTTTTTTTTTTTTTTTTAAATGAAAACTAATAATGATCCGAAGCATTTGTCCAAATCAACATTAAAAAAAATGGTTAACTGACCAAAGAATTAAGTGCACAAGAAATGACCTAGGACCCTGGATAACCTGGAAAGTTTCTGTAAAGAGTTCTCAGATGCCCTGCTATTATTCTCCTCCAACCTTATAAAATGTTATAGAAGACTATGCTGCTTTATTGGCAAAGAGAGGCTGTAAAAAGTATTAAATGCAGGGGTGCCACTAATTGTGGCACATGTGTTTATAAATAGAATTTATGTATTTATATATTTCTGTAAAGCTGCTTTGTGACCATGTCCATTATTAAATGCACTATACAAATAATTGAATTGAACTGAATTTTGTTGAAAATAATTGTTTTTTGGTGAAGAATTTGTTTTTTTTCTCTGAATAAATGTTTTTTCTATTAAAAAGTGTTTTTTTTTATTATTGTGAGATGAAGATACTTCAATAAATAATTTTTTTCTATTCTTTTGTCTTAATATTTTCAATTGCTGCCAATAATCCTAAAAGAGCCGTAAAAATCAGCCTGTTTTATTCTATAGGGTTTGTATACCATGCTAAAGTGGTATGAGAAAAAAGAACTCAGGCCTTTTTTTTAATGAAAAACTTCACAAACTTTACCAAGGCATCTCAGAGAATAATATATAACTAAAGTCATGAAACACAGAAGAAATTGTGTCAGGTCCAGGAGCACCATTCTTGAGTATATAACAGGAGAGCTAGTCTATGGCAATTCACAAGGGAAGATAAAGCAGTTTGATTACTTCAAACACTGAACTCTAACTCCCAAAATGGTCAGGACTTTAAACCATGAGAGGTGGTTTCTGTGGTGCTGGTGCCGGTGGTTCCAGAGAGAGAATAGCTGCACTGCAAACAATCATTGTGGAAAAAATAAGACAAAATAAAACCAAAACAAGAAAATAGCCACTAAAATCAAGCAAAATTATCTGTCAATATACAGAAGTGAGAAAATTTGACTTATTAAGATTCAAGATTCAAGATTCTTTATTTGTCACATGCATAGTTATACAGGTACAACACGCAGTGAAATGTATCCT
>JAOVYU010100950.1:0-16355 GCA_025674565.1 Synodontis membranacea
AGTAGACCCTTTACAGATTCAAATGATGTACTACACTTATGTGTATGATCAAACATGACAAAGCATTTTAAGTTCTTAAGTGCACTAAAGATTGGTCTGATGTTTGTGTTCCCCCCCCTTTCCATAATAAATCCCCTTTTTGTGTATATGAAATTGGGTGGTTTGTTATATGGTAAAGGGCAGCACGGTGGTGAGAGGTGGATGGGCTCTTTTAGCAAATCTGACTTTTTAGGGACTTTAACATTCTTTATGTTAATGGTTTTAATGAGAAAAATGACAGATACGATCTTTTAGAAGACCTGCAGCCCCACATGTTAGGGAGGGAGCCTTTAGTGGTGGGAGGATATGTTAATTGTATAACCAAACAAGATAGAAAGATAGATGGGGAAAGTTTTAAAATGGATAAATCGTCAGTTTTATTAAAGGGCTTAGTACAGTATTTTAAATTCGTCGACTGCTTCAGGAAAGTGCGTCCAGGAGAGGAGGGTTTCACCTGGTTCAGTGGTGATGGTGCCCGAGCCTCCCACATCGACTATATTTTTTACTAGAGATTGCCCGCCAACGGACGCCACACTGACACCCATGTTTTTTTCAGATCACGTCATGCTATCTTGCACCCTGTCCTTCCCCATGGACATGACTGTAGGGGGAGGGCTGTGGAAGCTGAACTGCTCCTTGTCACAAGATGAGGAAATAGTTAAAAGTTACAGGGAGCAGTACCGCCTCTGGCAGACCCTCCAGGACTTGTACGATTCACGGGCACAGTGGTGGGAGATGGTGAAAGACAGGACGAGGAATTTTTTTAAAACACGTAGGGAGAAATAAAAAGAGGGGAGAGAAGAAATGCACAATGGGACTAAAAAAGAGACTACAAAGGTATTTTAAAGTTTTAAACAAGAGGTTTGATTTTAGAGAGGAAATTAAAGAAGTAAAAAGGGAAATGGCGGTCTTATCAGAAATAAAAAGCAAAGGAACTATTTTAAGAAGTAGAGAACAAGAGATGGAAGATGTGTTTCACATTGTGAAAAATTCACAATGTACTTTTTAAAGAAAATCCTATTAAAGGGAGGAGGGATCACAAAATTAAGAGTGGAAGGGAGAGAGGAAAGCGAAATGGAAAGGATTTTAACAAAAGTAGAGTTTTTTATAGAAACCTCTACAAAGAAAAAGATGTGCAGGACCAAATATTGAAGAAAGTTTTAGGGGTTTTAGACAAAAGAATAATGGGTCAAGATATTTTAACACAATATTTTACACAGACAGGAATAAAAGAAGGTCTAAAGGGTTTTAAATGAGGGAAGTCCCTGGGAGAGGATGGACTTTCCTTTGAATTTTACGAAACCTTTTGGGACATTTTAGCAGATGAGATTTTGACAGTTTTTAAAGAATGTAAGAGACTGGTCTGACTTCCAGATAGTTTTAGAATAGGGATACCTGGAAGGAGGATGGTATCCCTGGTATGAGAAGTCACCTGTTTTGTGAGAGACAGAAACATCCGGCTTCTAGTTTGGCTTCCAGGTACTGCAAAATGGGCTTCCCAGAGTAGGTTTTTAAATTGGGTAGTGCTGCTATATAATGAAGTAAGCAGCAGAATTCTGGTAAACGGGCATCGCACAACAGCGATCAATTTTAGCTCGGGCGTTCGCCAGGGGTGTCCGTTATCCCCACTCCTGTTTGTGGCTTGTATCGAGCCACTGGCGCAGATTTTGAGAAAGGATGAATGGATCAAGGGACTGGATCTGCCAGGCGGACTGACCGCGACTTGTATGCTATATATGGACGATATCACACTTTTATGTTCGGATTTTAAATCCGCTCAAAGGGCACTCGTCTTGAGTAACTGG
The DNA here is from genome assembly GCA_025674565.1 of Synodontis membranacea. Taxonomy (NCBI): domain Eukaryota; kingdom Metazoa; phylum Chordata; class Actinopteri; order Siluriformes; family Mochokidae; genus Synodontis; species Synodontis membranacea. The sequence continues at coordinate 1,845 of JAOVYU010100950.1, forward strand.
AACGGAAGGGTCTCGGGCGCCAAGCTCAATAGGGGCAAGACCGAGGCCTAGCTCTTTGGGCTACGGGGTAATACATGGACCGACATGGATTTGGATTTTAAAGAAAGTGAAATTAAAATTTTAGTTCTTAAATTTTACAAAGAGGGAGGCGGACAGGGAAACTGGACTGATGTTCTAGGGAAAGTCAGGCAGCCACTGGGAGTTTTAATAGTCAAAGCTGTTGTTTTACCCCTGCTTTTACAACTGTGTTCAGCCCCCCAAGGCATTTCCTTTTTGGTTTGGACAGGGCAGCATTTTATTTCCTGTGGGGATCCAAATGGGAGAGACTGAGGAGGGAGGTGGTGAAGAAGCAGCCAGAGAACAGCGGGAAGGGCCTCCCAGACCCGTCCTGTTTTTAGGCTCCAAGTTTGTCGCCCTGCACATAAAATATGCAAAGGACCCATCCAAAGACAACAAAACCTCAGTGATGGTCAAGTTCTTGATGGGTTCCTACCTGAGGAAACTGAAGATTTTTAAAACAGATCTTAATAGTCCTGTGTGACTTGGCTAAGAAATTCTGTCAGGCTTGAAGTCTGTAAAGACGCAACAGCTACTGAGAAAGGAAGGCTCAAAGTGGACTACCTGGTGACTGAGATTCTGCAAGTTATGGCAAATCAGAAGGTGACAGAGGTGCTCTGCCTTCAGGATTTCATCTAGGCGGGCTTCATGGATCTCACTTTCAGGGAGATGACTTCCTGTCTCCGTTTTTATGAATGTCTGGAACAGAAACAAACTTCATCCAGCCCTGAAAAGTCTACAGGCCAGGGTGCTCTACATCTGGGAGGAAGTATCGCAGACGGTCAACATGTACAACCCCATCATAGAGGAGGATGACATCAAGAACTTCCTGTGCAGGTTCGGTACCAAAGTGTATGGAGGACAGAAGGTCTGCAACGCCTTCAGAATCTTGACTGGATGAAAAAGATACCAAGTTCGTTTCAGGCCAGATCAAGCAGCTCCACATCTATCGGCCCACACAGGGATTTCCTGTACTATGCTGGGCAGCCCATTACCTGTAGAAAGTGTGGTGCAGCTGGGCACACGAAGGCGGCATGTAGCAACGTTTGCTGCCGTCATTGCGGCTCCAGGGATTACACGGCCACAGTTTGCAGCACGCCAAAAAAATGCAGTTTGTGTGGAGGGGAGGACCATCTGTACAGAGGCTGCTTTCTCCGCAAGAGGTCCTTTGCACACTTTTTCACTGCTGAAGCAGTCGGGGGTGAGGGGAAGTAGAGAGAGGGAGTAAAGCCACAAGGCCCCCTCCGAGTGGAAGAGTGTCACTCCCCGTCCCTAGTGGAGCAGCTGTCCGAGGATGGAAGCGGCCAGGAGGAGGCCATGGGGGTCAGTAATTTGGTACCATTGGGGAAGCAAAAACAGGAAGGTGGCACAGAGGAGGGGGTGAAGAAAGAAGCCAGAAGTATACTGGAAGACGGGGAGGGAATGGAGGTGAGGGGCCGGGAGGAGGGAGATGTACATTCAGGTAATGAGGTTGACCCTACAGCGGCCTTGGGCTTGGCACCTCTTCAGGATGAGACCACACAGTGGAAGGAGGAGGACATGGAGGAACTAAGTGGAGGCATTGAGTGGGAGGACACTCCCGCCCCAGAGATGGAGGAGATGCCTGAGAAGGTCGGTGCAGGGCCCCAAAGGAAGTGGAGGCCGGGGACGGTTGTGCAGCCATGGCTTTGGGAGAGCCTTTTTAGCCCTCTCCAACACCGTACCCTGGCTGGGATGAGGAGGGTCTGAGGGACACAATAGGGATGAGGAAGGGAGGAAGAGGAAGTGGGGGCAGAGATGGCAAGTAGCCCCCCCCCCCGGTAGGATGGACTCTTCCCTGGGACTCTTGGAGGACCTCTGGAGCTTCCTCTATTTGGTGAGCAGTTTTCTTGTTTGGCCTATCAGTTTAGGTTTGTTTTTCCTTTTGAGATGCTCCTAAGGGTCCGTACACTCAATGTGGGTTGCAGAGCCTAGTGAAAAGGAGGGCTTTCTTTTATTCTTTAGAGTTTGTTTCCTTTGATGTCCTTTTTTTTGCAAGAGTGCCATTTAAAGAAAGAGGAGGATGTGGCAATTTTCAAACAGGACTGAGGAAAGGGGGTCTCTGAATGGGGGGTGGGAAATGTGAGGTAGGACGGGGTGGGCATTTTGTTTAAAGGGTGGGAGGTTTAAATTGACGCAGCAGCGAGTCTGGTACCAGGGAGGGTTCTCTGTGTTGACTGCACGTGGCGGGGAGGCCCGCTTAGGTTCGTAAATGTGTATGCGCCTTGTGTGGGGGGGCAGATGGGGGGGGGGGTTCGAGGCTTTGGGGGACTGTTATACAAACAGGCTAGTTATCCTAGGTAAGGGATTTTAATGTCTCACTGGATAGGACAGAGGGTGGGGAGGGGGCCCAGGAGCTCCGGGCCCTCTGCAGGGCCTTCCAGCTGGTAGATGCAGGAGGGGTGGCAAGCCAAGGCATCCCGGGTTTCACGTGGCGCAATTCATGGGGTGTCCAGTCAAGACTGGACTACCTGTTCCTCCCCAGAGGGCAGGAGCTGAAGGACTATGCCAATTGTCCCGTATGGGCCTCGGACCATAACATGGTTGGTGTCTCCATGCCAGTAAAGACACAGAGCATGGGCAGGAACTATTGGCGCCTTGCTTGCTCGTGAGAAGTGTTTTTTGTGAGGACTATTGCAGGGCTTACAGAGGATGACAGGATATGAGGGCAGCGTGGCCGTCCTGGGGGAGTTGGTGGGATTGGGTGAAGGCTCAGAGAGCGGCTTTTTGCCATAAATGGGTAAGACAGATGGCCTGGAGCGAGGGCGAGTGGAATCATGGTGCCTCAGTGGAGCTACAGGCCTTGAGGATGGCTTTGGCTTCTGGGGAGTCTGGGGATTGGGACCGTTTCGCGTAACTGAAGGACAGTATGCGGGGATTTTTGAGAGGCGGGCATGGACTTTTACAATCCTGGCGGGGGCACAGAAGTTGGATCCAGCTATTTATTCCAGAAGGTGCGAGTGAGGAAGAGCCAAGCCTGAATAGAGAGTCTCTGGCATGAAGGGAGGGAATTCAGTGCAGTTGTAGAGTTGCTGGATGCTGCAGCTGCTTTCTGCGAAGGGCTTTTTAGAGAAAGAGGACTAGAGGGGGAGGACGCAGGCAGTCCCCCTGGCTTTGCTTAGCCTGGACCAGGAGAAGGCCTTTGATACAGTGAGCCATCACTTCCTGTTTGCAGTGCTCAGGAGAATGCACTTTGGCCCAAGTTCATGGGGATGGTGCAGCTCTTGTACAAAGAGGTGGCCAGCAGGGTGGCTGTGAACAGGTCCCTGTCCAGACCAGTGCAGAATGTGGGAAGGGTGCGCCAGGGGTGCCCGCTCTCCCGGCTGCTGTATTTGCTGGCCATCGAGCCCCTTGCGGCCCGCCTCCCAGCAGACCAGGAATGCCTCTGAGCGGACCAAGGATGCCTGGCAGGGATGGTCATAGAGCATTGGTGTCGCTGTATGCAGACGACCTGACCCTCTTCCTGACACAAGGGGAAGAGTTTCAGCGAGTGAATGCCCACCTAGAAGCCTTTGGATGGGCCACGGGGCGGCGGTGAATGTGACCAAGTCCAGGGTCATGAACCGTGGACCCTGGAGGGGGAGACTGAGTCCCCTAGGTGGTTACCTGGTTATCAGGGATGGTTTGAGAGTCCTGGGTTTGCATTTTTACAGATCGGCCAATGGGGCTAGAAACTGGGCTAGCTGCCTGAAGAAGGTGCAGCAAAGCTTGGCCCTATGGAGAGCAAGGAGGCTGACAATCGGGGGCCAGGTCATCATCATCAGGGCAGTGATACTGCCCAGATTGATCCATGTAACCCGAGTCATCCCAGTTCCTGTGGCAGGAGAGTCTAGACTTGAAAGATTGGTCTTTGGTTTCATCTGGCAAGGAGGGATGGAGCTGGTCCAGAGAGCCCTCAGCCTTTAAGGAAAGGAGGGAGGGGAGTCCCTAACCTCCCCAGTAAGACTTTGGCTGTGTTCATGGCATTTTATGCTGAGCCGGTCATCCATCCTTCAAACTACCTGCCAGCTTCACTAGGTATTGGTAGGGGTTTCCACTGAGGAGCCTCGTGGCCCTGGGAAACTGCAGGCCATGGACACTGGAGAGGCCTTGGCAATACAAGCGGATGGTGCAGGCACTGCGAGCATTGGATGCTTGGAAGGTGGTTTGGTCTTGAGCCACAGGCGGCTGTACGAGCATCTGATGGGCAGCCGGTGGACCCCTTTGGCCCTTCTCTTAATAGGCCAAGATGTCCAATGGGCAAGACTTCAGCCAGGTAACCTGAGGGGGGAAGTGAAGGACCTCAACTGGCTGGGTGCCTTGGGGTGCCTGCCTGTAAGAGAGCGCATGTACCATTTTGGGTGCGCGTGAACCTCCTTGTGCCCGGTGGGATGTGGGCAGGAGGAGACTCTTTGGGCCTGCCCATGCGCCCGCTCTTTCAGGAAGCTGGTAAAGGTCTGGGTGGGGGAGGGTCTTAGTGTGCCATGGAGTGCTGGGCTGGTTATCTTCGGGGAGGGATAGGGTGGGCCCGAGGGAGAGGAGGGGCATATGAGAGAAGGTTTCAGAGGGGAAGATGGCAATTTGGGCTTGGAGGGTGAATTTCCTGCATGCCCAGAAACCGAGGGTAGAGCCACAGTCCATGTTCCGCCTCTTCTTAGGGCAAATGAAGGTTTTGGACGAGAGACGGGAGGCCCAGCTGGTTGGAGGGCCCTGGGGTGAGTTGGGGGAGCAGAGCAGTGCCAAGCTTTCCTTAGAGTGGTACCTGTACTACAGGCTGTCCGCACAATAGCGGGGTGGTAGAGGGGAGGGGCGCTGCTGCAGTGGGTGGCTAAGAGGTGCTGGTGGTGGTGGTGGTGGGGGTTTGGGGAGGGACATGGGTCTCACTTGGGGGAATAGGAAGGAGGATGGTTCTTTGTGTTTTTTTGTTTGGTTTTATAAGAGCCAGGGGGTGTGTGAATGGAAGCATGTATGGAATGTTTTGCATGTAAGTTTTGGCTAGCTTTGTAGCGCAGCCACATAAAAGGGTCATTTTATTTAGCAGGCTGATAATTAAGGAGCTGCTACAGCTCACCTGCACTGAGAAATAAACCCAGTCTGGTTTTAAGTGTCCAATGACAGTGTTTGGGTCTCAGGTTTAAGCTCTCGCGAGAATACGGGGCGAGAGGCGAGAGGATCCGATGACGTGTCGAATCACGTGAGCCGGCTTAAAAGCAGGACCTGCAAAGGCTTCGAGGAGGAGAGATCATTTACAGCGCTGTTGTTACATGAGAGAGAGATTGTTTATTGCATCCGAAGGATTACGCCGCCCTGGTTGGATTATATCTTTCAGCACTTTTACAATTCACCTCTCGATCCGTTTCTCATGCTCCCGGACTGAACTGCATCTGCTGGTGAGGCCGAGCCATCTCTCCCCGCCATCATCACACACACAAGCTATAACAGAGACTTTGGACATTCATACATACGCACCCTCAAATGCTCATTCCTTGTTTATATCTGTATATATTTTGTATATATTGTTTTTTTTTGGTGCACCTTGTTTGTTTATTTGTTAGCTTTTTCATAATACACTCTGGGTTATTTTGAAATTGTTATTGTGTCGCGTCCTTCCTTGCTCTGCTACTCTTGCGAAACACTGGAAGTAATATTTATTGTCCCTTATTTAGATTCACGACCCCGTAGCAGTGTAACTAACTTTAAGATCAAAGTCGAACGTTACAGCTTAATTAGTGAATTATTTTTGCTTGCTTGGGGGCCATAGCCCCTGTGTAAGGGTTTTTCTTTTTCCCCTTGGCTTTGGCCTTTTTGTTTGTTTGGCGTTTCCTTTTACTGGGATTGCTCCCCTGCAGTATGGGCGGCTGCGGGTGTGCACATGGAGGAATGCATATATATGTATGTATTTTTAAATAATGTATGTACGTATGTTCAGAATTAGGCTTTATTTTCCTTTCTGGAAATATCTTGTTTGGGTTGGGAACAATGCATATACACAGGCACGAAAGCATAGCCAAGAGATGCATGGCCAAGAGACATGTTGGAAGTACATGGGGCTCCCAAAAAAAAAAAAAAAAAAAAAAAAAAAAAGGAAAAGGGGGGGGGGGGGGGGGGCAACGTAAACCTAGGCAGTCCTATATGCACACAGGGGAAATGATGTATTCAGGTATATATGCATGATTTGATTTGCATGTTAAGTATGGACTGCCTACTTATGTTCCTGTTTTTTTGTTTGCTGGTTTTGGTTCCACAAGTGATTGCCAGGGAATTATTATTATTATTATTTTTTTTTTCCCTCCAACCATGTCTGCTGCTTGTGCTGGCATGCAGAGGCACCACAGCATGCGTTTTCTTTTTAAAGAGAGTGAGGGCAGGCTGTTGGGGATGTCAAGATTAGACTTCTCCAGAAAGCTAAATTAAAAGGCCCTAAATTTTAAACTGGAAGATTTGAATTGCTTGTTGACTCTGCCTGGGAAAAAAGGATTCGATGTTAGCTTTCGCTCTGCTTGTCTGCTTAGGGATTTCTGGCAGAAATTTGAAACACTTAAGGACCAGTTCTCCATGAGTAATGTTGAGAAACTGACTTAATTCACACAAAGTTGTGTTTGTCAGGCTGTTCAATGAAACAGTAACTGGAGAAGACATTTGTACATGGCTGGCATGATTCTGCCCGGTTAAAAGCCCACCTATTAAGGTTGTTGATGAGGACAGCATTTGGAACTGTTCCTGGAGAAATCCCATTAAACAATGGGAAGACTCCACCATTTAGAGACAGCTGCCATCTATGATAGTGTTGGGGGAAAACCACGGCTACATTTTCTACAAAGAAATGCCCAAGCTTTGCCGCATATGTGGCAAGCTTGGACATCTAGCCGAGGCATGCCAGGAAATCATATGCGGCAAGTGCAGAGAAATTGGGCACTCATTTGAAGAGTGTACAAATGGCAGAAGGTGCAATCTCTGTGGGGAATCCAACCATCTCTACAGAGACTGCCCAAAATCATTTGCCAATAAACTAAAAAATATCAAAATGGCCACCCAGCCTCCTGAAAGTCAAGAAATGGAGAAGGAGAGGGAGAAGGAGGCGGGCCCTGAAGTTTTGGCGGGAGATTCGAATCTCCAGCCGGCTTCAGGGATTGGCCAGGAAGCAAGTGGTGGAGCTGACATCCAGGCAGAGTCACAGCAAGAACTGGAGGCCACACCCTCCCCACTGGTGAACAAAAAAGAGCAGGTGGATGAACAAGTAGAGGAGATCAACTCATCCGTGGAAACGGTTCCTGAGGTCAGTGTGGCCACCAGTGGGGATGAGATTAATATCTCTCTCCCGAAAGTGCCGAAAAGACCAGCGGAGTCTCCTCTGCCTGTGGAGGCAGAGAAGAAACAGCGGGCAAAACGACAGACAGGTAGCCCTTCATCGGAAGACCTGGACCGTCACTGACCCGCTGGCTCCCCCAACAAGGTATCTTTTTTGCACATAGAGCTAAGAACATCAACGCCAATTGCCCCACAAGAGCATTGCTCTGCGGGGCCGGAGGCCATGGACACCTGCCACCCTCCAGACCCCAGAAAAATGGCGATTAAAGAGGAGCAGATGCCCCAAGAAATTTTGTGATATCTTTTTAAATTTGCCTCTGTGATTTTATCCTTTTTATTTGTCTTTTAAAAAAACATGTAACTGTTCTTAACCACACTGCTCATGGCTCTCACAATTTCAACCATAAATGTCAGAAGTGTGAGAGCCCCTACTAGAGCACAGAGTGTTTTATCCTTTTTAAATGATAAAAGTCAGATGTGTTTTTATTGCAAGAGTGTGCTCTGCCTTTTTTAAGAACATACAGGGATTGGCAGCAGCAGTGGACTGTGGCACACTCTCTTTGGAGCGGCTCACAATATAGCGTAGTTGGAGACGGAGTCGCCATTTTAAATAAAAACCCTTACATCCTGGTGAAGGGCAGCACTGTGGTGAAGGAATGGTGGGCACTTTTAGCCAATCTGCCTTTTTTAGGTAGGGATTTTAACATTCTTAATGTTTTTTTTTTTTAATGATAAAATAGATAGGTATGATCTTTTAGAAAACCTGCAGCCCCACATGCTAGGGGGGGTGCCACTAGTGGTTGGAGGGGATTTTAATTGTGTTTTATCAAAGAAAGACAGAAAAAAAAGTAGGGAACGATTTTAAAATAGATAAATCTTCGGTTTTATTGCAGGGTTTAGTTAAGGATTTTAAATTAGTCGACTGTTTTAGGAAAGTGCATCCAGGGGAGGAAGGTTTCATCTGGTTCAGTGGTGATTGTGATAGCCTCCTGAATTGACTACCTTTTCACGAGAGACTGCTTGCTAACCGATGCTACATTGACCCCCTTGTTTTTTTCAGACCACATTATGTTATCTTGCACCCTGTCTTTCCGCACTGGTTTGGCAGAGGGCTCTGGAAGCTGAACTGCTCCCTGTTACAGGATGAGGAGATAGTTAAGAAGTACAGGGAGCAGTACAGCCCCTGGCAGATCCTCCGGGACTTGTAGGAATAACGAGCACAGTGGTGGCAGATGGTTAAAGACCGGACAAAAACCTTTTTTTAAAAGGATTGGGAAAGAAAAAAAAACAGAGAGAAGAGGCACATGATGGGCCTGCAAAGGAGGCTCCAGAGGAATTTTAATCTAGTTAATAAAGGATTTATTTTTATTGAAGAAATTAAGGAAGTTAAATGGGATATATCTGTTTTAAATGAAAACAAAAGTAAAGGAATCATCTTAAGAAGTAAAGAACAAGAAGTGCATGAAATAGAAAAAGACACATGATACATTTTTAAGAAAATCATTTCAAGGGGTGGGGGCATTACAGAACTCGAGGAAGAAGGAAAGGGGGAAACTACAATGGAAGGGATTTTAAAGATGGTAGAGTGTTTTTATGAAGTCAGGGAATTTTAATAGAAGATTTTATATAACGGTATAAATTTTAAAGTGTTTTAAAGGTTTTAAATGGGGAAAGTCCCCGGGAGCAGATGGTTTACCATTAGAAGTTTATTTAACCTTTTGGGACATTTTAGCAAATGATATCTTTACCGTTTTTAAGGAATTTGAGAGACTGGACTGACTTCCAGACAGTTTTAGAATAGGGTTAGTTTCTTTACTGTACAAAAAAAGTGACAAGACTAATGTAAGGAATTGGAGGCCAATTACTCTTTAAAACTTCGAATGTGAACTTTTTAGTTAACCATTTTATCAAGACGCATGTCAACAGTTTTAGAGGACGTGATCCACCAAGATCAAGCTTGCGCCTTCCCAGGAAGGAAGATCACGGACAGCCTAGTACTGGTATGGGACGTCATCTGTTTCGTGAGAGACAGAAACATCCAGCTGGTAGTAGCAAATTTAGATTTTGAAAAAAATGGGATTGCCAGATTTTGAGAAAAATTGGATTCCCAGGGACGTTTATAAAGAGGCTGCGACTGCTATATCATGACATTAGCAGCAGAATTCTGGTAAATGGGCATCTTACAAAAGCGATCAATGTTTGCTCTGGCGGGGTGTCCGTTATCCCCACTCCTCTTTGTGGCCTGTATGGAGCCACTGGTGCAGATCTTGAGAAAGGATAAATGGATCAAAGGACTGAACTTGCCAGGTGGACTGACCACGACATGTACTTTGTATATGGATGACATTAACCTTTTATGTTCTGAAGTTTTATCGGTTCAAAGAGCACTCGACTTGACTGACTGGTATGGAAGGGCCTCGGGAGCTATGCTCAATAGGGGCAAGTCAGAGGCCCAGCTCTTTGGGCCATGGGGGGACATACAGGCTGACCTGAACATGGATTTTAAAGAAAAAGACAAATATTTTAAGAATAAAGTTTGGCGAAGACGGTGGTGGACGGGGAAACTGGACTGATGTATTAGGGAAAGTCAGGCAAAATTTAGGATTTTAAGTGACTAAGACAGTTGATGATAGAGGGCAAGATTTTAATAATAAAAGCTGTTGTTTAACCCTTGCTCTTACTGTTGTGCACTGTTTTTAGTCCTCCGAGAGCCTTTATTTTAGGTCTGGAGAGGGCGGTGTTCTACTTTCTGTGGGGGTTCCAGTGTGAGTGGCTGAGGCCGGAGAATGGAGGGAAGGGCTTCCCAGACCCCCACCTGTTTTGGGGCTTAAAGTTCACCACTGTGCATGTCAAATATGCCACAGACCTATCCAGAGTGAGCAAAACATCAGTTTTAACCAAGTTCTGGATGGGCTCGTTATTTTGAAGAATAAAGATCATAAAACCAGATCAAACACCCTGGTTGCTTTTAGCCTACACAAAGAATATGTTTTTATTGAAAAGTTTTTAAATAAATATCAGCTAGAAAAAGAAGATTTAAAAGTTTTTTGTAACGCCAAGTCTCTTGACTCCATTGTGCAGGACCAGGAAAAAGTGAGCCACATTTCTGGCCTCACGTTAGGTGAGGCCAAACGTGTTTGGAGGAATGTAGCCCATCCTGCCCTCCCACACAACCAAAAGGAGCTGTTGTGGATGGCTGCCCACGAGATTCTCCCGGTCAGGGCCGTGATGCACTCCAGGGGAATGGCAACAAGCCAAATCTGCCCAGAGCCTGGATGAGGCTCTCTCGAAACCGTGCAGCACATGTTCTGGGAGTGCAGCGTTGCGAGGGACCTGTGAGCCTTAACCGACCACCTACAATTCCCGTGCCTATCAGTAGGGGATACATGTGCTACAAAAGCTGGTAACATCATCACTGCAGGGGACACCACATGTCGACATTTGGAGGAGGGGGTCGGGGTCACATGCAGGGGGGACCAAACCACCAAGGTCACTGGCTTCCGCGGGGACACCAAACAGTGACCCCAACAAGGATGGGATAGCGGGCATAGGGTGAGGATCTCCTCTGGACAATAAGAAGACGTACTAGCAGTTTCTGGAAGGCAGGATGGAGCCAGCTTGATAAGTGGCTTGTCCAGGTCGGGCACAAAGGGGATTTTTATTGGTTTAAATCGATTTTTAATTGTGTTTTAACTAGTGAATTATTTTTTTTATTTATCTATTTATTGTTGCTTTTTTAATCCATAATTATATATCCCTTTTATGCAACCATGGACTTTTTTAAAGACACAAATTATTTTACATGTTTCAACATATTTATATTTTTATGTATTATTTGATTTTAAATGCAAAGTATGGCTGAACAAACAAACCATGCAAAAGTCTATTCTAACAGAAAAGAAAATATGGCAATAGGAAAAGCTACAAACTGAATGTTAAAAATGTACGGTGACAAGAAGAACTTTTCGAAAAAAAAATCTGTTCTTATCAGTTTAATACCTGATACGTCCTCTATACGAAGAATTTATATTAAACTGATTTTTGGAGCCAGGGGTTGGAAGAGGAGCTTGCTCCGTCCGCCACACGTATCGAACTGGTATTGCAGGAACGGTGCACATGTGCAAATAAGTATTAAAAAAGAGAGAAAAGGAACCTAAAATGCAATCAGTAAAAATAAATAAATTAAATAAATAAATAAATAAATAAATAAATAGAACTCTTTTGCTAGCCTGTGTATTTTTTTTTTCCTTTGTCTAGTTTGTCTGTTCTCTTTTGGTTTTGTTTTAAACTGTATTATTTATTTATTCATTCATTCATTCATTCATTTTTCCTTTTTCCTGAAAGTTAGGGTGGTGACCAGCCGTTCTGTGGCTTGCTTTATCATTCTTGCTGAATGCAGAGCGCAAATTGCAGAGTGCACATTAACTTACAGAAAGGCTATAGGCAAAATGTCAGCGCAGGTGGGCTAAGTTCACAAGAGTCCCCGGCAGCAAAACATAGACCCCGCGTCAATTAAAGGTAAAGGACGTGAACTAGGGTCACCTGATTGCTTGTGCAATTCTCTTGCCGTTGCAGCATGAGCTGAACTTGGAGACGTTGCCTCTTTTTACGATGCCCTATAAAAGTAGCAGTGCAGTGTCCTGACTGACTGAGTGACCTGACTGATCGAGCGCGCCTCTTTTTGCCTGATTTATTTATTTATTTATGCTCCGGCTTCTGAATGGACAGAGTGCCCCGACACTCAGCTGTTCCTTATCACAGGTTTTCCTTTTTTTTTCTCCTGCCCACCGCTTTTTTCCTGTCTTTCTTTCTTTGGTAAAATGATAACATGATAATTGCCTGTAGGTGCCTCTGCCTTTTCTCTGATTGCTGTTGATGGTAACAAGGTGGCAGAATGTGGCTCAAGCCACCTTACCCTCGACCAGCTCTGCAGGGCTTCTGTAGGGTTTCGAAAGCCCGGTGCACCCTTGGCTGTAGCTCAGGTTTCTCTTCATTCACACACAAATCTTTCGCCTTTTACTAAAGATTTCCGTGGAGAGGAACGTTGATGAGTTAAACTTATTTTTGCAGGCTTTGCTTTGGCAAAGCTTTGTGTATGTTTGTTTTAACGCTACAGATGAAATGGGCCTCGTGCAGGAAAGCCAATAGTTTCTGCCTTGGTGTGTGGCTGCCTTGTACCCGTCTCCTCAGTATCTCTCCGTAGCAGGTGGTATCAACACCCATCCTGTGCTAAAAGCTTTGCCGTGGGACGCTCTCCGGATTGGAGAGTAAAACGGGTTATCGCTTCCTGGCCTTTTGGCTAAGATCAAGGGTAGGAGACAGCAATCGACTCTCAGCTGGAGGCAGGTGTTTGTCCTTGTGACACTGATCATTCAGGTCTGAGCGAATATGGTCTAACTGTTGCTTTCTATTCCATCACAGATAAAAAAGATTTATTTATTGTTTTAACATACTTTTTAAAACAGAAAAGAAACCGTAAGCAAAATGGCGGCCAGGTAGTCCCTCATTGGAAGATCTGGACCGTCAGTGGCCCGTTGGGTTTCCCAATGAGGTATCTTTTTTGCACATCGAGCTAAAAACATTAACGCCAAATGCCCCACAAGAGCATTGCTCTGGGGTATCAGAGGCCATGGACACCTGCCACCCTTTAGACCCCAGAATAGTGGGGATTAAAGAGGAGCAGGTATCACAAGAAATTATTTGATCCTTTTTAAATATGCCTCTCAGGTTTTATCCTTCTTCTTTGTCTTTTAAAATAGGTACCTGTCTTTTAAATCCATACGGCTCATGGCTCTCACAATATCGACCATTAATGTCAGAAGTGTGAAAGCACCTACTAGAGCACAAACTGTCTTATCCCTTTTAAAATAATTTTAAGTGAGATGTGTTTTTATTTCAAGAGTGTGCTCTGCCTTTCGTAAAAACATAAAGGGATTAGGAGCAGCGGTGGGCTGCGGAACCCTCTCTCTGGATTAGAGTCTTATAAAAAATCCTCACATTCTTGTGAGGGAAGGGCAGGCTCTTTTAGATAATCTGACTTTTTTAGGGAGGGAGTTTAACATTATTAATTTGTATGGTTTTAATGAAAAACAGGTATGAACTTTTAGAAGATCTGCAGCCCACATGCTAGGGAGAGCTCCCTGTGAAGGGTAGACATTGCTGAGGGTCTTTGAGTAAAATGAAAAATAATGCTCAGGGAATGAAGCAAAACCTTTGCAGGATAATGGGTTTTTATTTCACCCAAATAACACTCAAAGGTGCAGGTTTTTACACAAAATATGTTAGAAGAAGGGAAAAAAAGAAATAAAATGTAAATAAATAAAAGACACTTTCAAATAAATGAAGTAAAAAAGGCTTGATGGCCAAAATACAAGCAAATTAAGCAGACTAATTTCACTAGTCACAATATGTCAGTCAGAGCTCTTAGGCGTATGCCCATACAACACCAATTCTCTCAGATAGAATGAGGCACCGTGCTCAAGTAGAGCTTGAACAGACCACTATATAATTGGATCAAACCAATATGCTAAACAAGACAGGGGTGTTCCAAGCAGACTCTTTTAAATCAGCTATTACCAGTCATTACATAACTTACATCAAGCTAGAAAATGCACAAAAATAGTTTTTAACATTACTTCTATATTTTGGCCAAGCCAATGATGAAATTTCAGCCTAAATATGAATTTTAAACTTCCCATGAAGTTTATTTCCCATAACCCGGAAGTCGCCAGCACATTTAAGCTGAGCAAATGCAGCACTCACTCCTTTAAACAAACAAGACAATATGAACACTGATAAGACTAATATGTGATGCTATTTACACATGTAATGTTTTAAACTAAATAAATTTGATAATTATGACTTAGTATGACTTGCGTGGTTATTTTAACAGAAGAAGAAATTCAATTCAATTCAATTCAACTTTATTTATATAGTGCTTTTAACAATGGACATTGTCTAAAAGCAGCTTTACAAATTTTGCTTCTGTATTTAAGAATCTATAAATTTATCTTATATATATCTATAAATTTATCTTAAATTTATATATATATCCCCTAATGAGCAAGCCTGTGGCAATGGCAGCAAGGAAAAACTCCCTGAGATGACAATAGGAAGAAACCTTGAGAGGAACCAGACTCAAAAGGGAAC
>JAOVYU010101483.1:0-16219 GCA_025674565.1 Synodontis membranacea
AGCTCAGGCACATGCTCACGTCGGCCATCTTGGTTGTAGTTCCAACATCATGGGATATGTAGTCCCTAACCGACGTGTGCATGACAGGCATATCTATGGATACAGCAGAATGGGGTGGTAAATTTTAATACTCTTACCTATCTGTTTTTTAAACATTTTGGGTCAATGTGATGCATTTATATGCATTTATATAGTCCCGCAAATTTTAGTTTGTATTATGCTAATGCTGCATGAGAGGAGACTCAAATACTCCATGTGTCCTATATCACTTATAGTCAAAAACATCTTTATTTTCAAGTACAGGATGTAAATATATGTATAAAATGATTAAACATTCAGAACATTAATATACTATGCTATGCAGTAATCCTGTTGAGGCAGTTCTGTCTACCTTGTAGAATTCAAATTCTTAATCCCAGTACTGTCATGATTCTCTGACTGATGCAATCATAGCATGGCTCTGTGTAATGCTGCTATTGAGTGTCAGAGGATTCTGATGTTCTCTCTCTCTCTCTCTCTCTCTCTCTCTCTCTATGTGTGTGTGTGCACATCTGTTTAAACAGTCTTCAGTGAAGGTGTAAGCAGACGTCTTCTCTTTGTGCCCCAAAGAATTATACATAATGGATGAATCCTTATAATGAGTCAAATTTAATCAAATGTTTTCAGCATGTATGAAATGTCTACACACTGTTTAAGAATTATAATACATTAATAATATTGAAAATGTAACCATATGAAATCATAAATGAAAATACCTTATGACATAAAACACCCACTTTGAATTTGCTTAAAATTTATCTCTGTAGACTATGTGACTTCCTTTTTCTGTTTAGTGTTTTGCAGTGACGACAAGTGATCTCATGCTTTCATATTTCAATACATGAGCTAATACTTAGAGCATCAACAAATAATTAAGTGTATTTAAGGGTGTATATAAGGGTTATTTTAGAAATCTATTCTGAGACAGTTACTAATTACTTTAAAAATGTAGTCAGTAAACTAATCCAAGTATTACAGTAATAAAGTAACATAACTTGATTACTTTCTGTTAGTTTTGGATTAACTCAATACCAAATATGCAGATGATGACAGCATTTTCATAACATGTACTATATTGTGATGTTGTTGCTTTAAAACAAAATAATGGTGAAATTTATACTTTGGTGAATTTTTGTTTTTCACTAGAGGCCATGCTAATGAATGAGTTTAATGAATAATAAATGTATTTTAGGGCTGCAACTACTGATGATTTTGATAATCAGTTAATCTGTCACTTATTTTTCGATTAACTGGATGTTTTTTTTTATTATTTTTTAAAAAAATAAAATACAAGATATTTATTTAAATAATTTATTTGGAGCATTTCAATCAGCACTTCAGAATTGTATCTTAACTAGGTTTAATTAAATAACAGTTCACTAATTAAAAAAATTACTGACATTTATTAATTTGTTAGCATGAAAATATTATCAGGAGCTCATGTCAACCAAATGAGACATTCAGATTAATGCAAGGTGTTGGTATTATTATAATGTTTACTGTTTATAATTTTTTTCTACACTTACCATATTTTTTTGCAACTCTGTCTGTATTTTAAGCAACGACTTATAAAAAAAAAATTTAACAGATATTTTCAAAATAAAGATAAAATAAATATATGCTGCTTGTTTTGGTCACTGTAGCTCTTCAATGCTATATTAATTTGCTTGCTGTGAGTGCAAGGTGAATAATTTTCACTGTTTGGAATCGACTCCAAAATTGACAGTTTTCAAGGCCCAAAATTATTGAGTCTTTATTCAATCGAGTTTATTGTGAACCAAAACCAGGATGGAGACTTGATGACACAAAACAAACATACAGTAAATTGTTTATGCAAAGAATATACAACCATTTTTCAAAAACAGGCTAGTTTAACTCAATATAAGCTAATTAATCAAATAACTTTGCGATGGAAGCGCCTTTATAATCGAAAGATTGCAGGATCGAATCCCATGACCAGCAAGGTGAGGCCGCCAAGCACTGCTCCCTGGGCGCTGAAAATAGCTGCCCCCTGCTGTGTGTCACGTCACATATGGGTTAAATGCAGAGAGCACATTTCGTTGTTGTGTGCTGTGGTGTGTCGACAATGACAATTAATCACTTTCACTTTATGGACTGTTCAAGCTTGGACATCATGCTTCCACTGTTCCACACATTCCCAGAAACAAATGATAATATTGGAACATAGGCTTTGCTATATGGCCAGCATGGTAGTGACTATAAAGTGTTACCATACTGCAGAGAAAATCATGCTGTTTTTTTCTGCTCTGCCATTTCAGTTAAATGTATTTTAATGAAGTGGTGTAGCACACGCCACAGTGTGCTTGATAATGCAGTTCCCATTAATTGCACTATTAATTGTAATTACAGTCATTTGCACTATAAACGTAGGATAATAAACAAACAAACAAATAAATGAATAAACAGTAGGGTAAATTCTTGGTAATTTTTCAACAGATTTACATAGCATTTGAATATCACCCGTTTTCTTTGTCAGGTTTGTGGGGCATAGACTGGATGCATGCACAGGAGAAACAGGCTTAATATTAATTAGAATAAGTTTAATTAAACAAACCAGGAGTACTAAATTAAGATATGAGGTGAAGCCAGAATCAGGCAGGTAGAAGTCAGAAAACCCAGGTGAACAGGAGTATATGAGGCTAGGCTAAACTTGGAAACCAAAAAAAAAACAAATGAGGCACTAAATCTACAATGAGGCATTAAATCTTAAATAGTCCATAATCAAGTGTTCATTCATCACAGATGAGGTGAATACAGCGCTTCTGCTTCCATAGCACTGCAGAGCATGTTAGGTAACATAGTTAGGGCGGAAGTAAAGTCAAAATGATGAGCTGTGAGAGAGCACAAAACGAGTGCACAATGCTCATGATATGACAGAACGCCACATTAAACGTACTTTCTCCGGAGTACTTACTGGTGATTACCTCTGGCAGCCATGGTAAATGATCATGCAGGCGTTAGGTCTGAGTAGGGGTTCAGGCAGGAACTTGGGCTTAAACCTTAGCATGGGTAATAGCATCCCAGTTAGCAAGCACATATGGGGTGATTCTGGCTGAGTTCCGGCACACTCGGTTCACTGTCGGCAACAGTAAAAGATTGCGTTCTAAAGGCGGTGAGCAATTCCGGCTGACAGCCGGAATTTGTCATCTGGGCCAGAACTGTTCTAAAGACAGTTAGTAATTCTGGCTGACAGTCGTAGTACAGTCCCACTGATATATGTATAATATGACTGATATAGCACAGTCCCACTGATATATGTATAATATGACTGATATAGTACAGTCCCACTGATATATGTATAATATGACATATAGTACAGTCCCACTGATATATGTATAATATGATAATTTTTTTAATATTGGAAAACCATTAAAACTTTTGGGCTATTTTTTGTTAACTATATCGTCAATCAATACGTTTCTTCTGATTTATTATATTTATTTGAAAAAAAAGAGGAAAAAGTAAAAACAAATGAAAGCCTAAGATTATCTCCTGTAAAATCTTGTCTTTTAAAATATAAATCCATATGGAATACTTGGATTTTTCTATTGAGCGTTCAGTATTTGATCTATGCTGAACAACCAATCATGCAATAGGTGGGCGTTATCATTTCAGTTTAGACCAATCCTGAAATAGGTGGGCATTAACGTTTCAATTTAGACCAATCAAAGTCCGTTAGGTGTCACTGCAATGTCACTGGACTCCATGAGGCTGGAATTCATCGTGCTGATTCACTCTGGATAATAACGAGCAAATTGTGGTAAGTGAAATACTTTTTCATATAATTTATAACTTTAAAGTTCCATTTAACCTTTTCAGTCAGATAATTTACCTTAAGATTCTGTCAGGATTAATAGTTTTGTAGTGTGTGTTTTAGCTGCTGAAAGACACTCCTTCACTAGGAGTGTAATGGACAAGGAGGCGGAGAAAACCAAACAAAGATGGTTTCAGTTTTCACCTGACAGGAATGGAGGAGGAAGAAACATGCAAACAGGACAAATGAAAATTACGTTGCTTGCCGTGTATTAACTTCATTTGTATTTGGATTATTTTGTGTGTGTTTTTGACACAGTTTCACATTTTATTAACCGGTTTTATAGGGCCATGTTCTTAGATATTTTGTATGTTATAAAGTGTTTTAAATGCCTCAGCTGTTTGTTGTTACAAGTTACAAAGTGAAGTGTAATTAAGTATAATTTATAAATAATTAGTTTGTTGAAAAGCATTTATATATTTTCAAAATTAAAAGTATGTAATAATAAATAGTAAAAATAAACTTTATTGAAATCAATTATGTAGCCATTGTGTTTTTATGACATCACTGGGTCTGTATTGGCCGAAATCATAAAAACCATGTCTGGGCCATCACTGGGTCTGTTATGGACGAAATCATAAAAACCATGTCTGGGCCGTCACTGGGTCTGTTATGGACGAAATCATAAAAACCATGTCTGGGCCTACATGGCCCAATTCCAGATAAGCCCTGTCTGGGCCGTCACTGGGCCATCATTCTTTGTGGTATCCAGGCCAGAGGAAAATGGATCATGTGGGCCGGATCTGGCCCAACAGACTTTTGCTAACTGGGATGGGGCCAGGAGCACAGACCGTGACTGGATTAAGATCTGGACCAGGCTCTGTGACTGGATCAGGATCTGAAGTAGGTACTGGAACAGGCTCTGCCACTGGAACAGGCACTGCAACAGGCATTGGAACAGGCTCTGCAACTGAAACAGGCACTGAAACAGGCTCTGAGACTGGAACAGGCACATGAACAGGAACTGAGGCTGTGGCTGGAATAGGAACAGGAGCAGGTTCTGCAACAGGAACAGACTCTGTGACAGGAACAGGCATTGGAACAGGATCTGTGACTGGAAAAGGGACAGGAACTGAGGCTGTTTTCACCATGTCAACAGGAAGTGCTTCATAATTTCTCCATGCATTGCTTCATACCACTCAAACTTTACAATATCCACATGTCCAGAGTGACTTCATGGTATAGTGCCACCATCTGACCACAGAAAGAATCACCTTTCACCAGCATCTTCTATATTGTTCCTGGAGGTTCATCTGAGTCATGTCAGCTATACTGTCATTGATTATGAAGGTTATAATGATATCCACGAGTGACACTCTGTTATAGTGCCATTATCTGGCAACAGAAAGAATGATTTTTTCAATGATCTCAGCTATATCTACTTTATTAGGAACACTTGTACATACTGACCACTTTATTGGGGATGCCTGCAAATACTCTCCACTTTATTAGGAATGCCTACACATGACTGCAAAGTAATTAGGAACATTTGTATATACTGGCCACATTATTAGGAACACCTATAGCAAGACACATGGCTATCATGCTAATACGATAATGCTCCTGTGGTAGATAAAGCTATCGCTAACATGCTAGTTCTAGCATGCTAAATCAAATGCTAACATGCTAAAGTTAATGCCAGCAAGCTCTAGTGCTAGTATGCTAAAGCTAACGCTAACATGCTATTTATAGCATACTAAAGCTAATCTGCTAATGTTAACATGCTAATGCTAACATGCAAACTTGCTCATGCTAGAATGCTAATGCTAACAGCTAAAATACTTAGGGTAGCATGCTAATGCTAGCATGCTAACTCTAACAGGCTGATTTAATTTTTTTTGTCAGCCAAGAAACCATATGTTAGCACACTAGATCTTAGCATGCCAGCTGTTAGCATTCAAACCTCTGATCTTCTTTTCTGGCAAAATCACTCTGCATTATCTTCAGAGAATGCACAATCTAGTTATTAGTGATTGTGCAATGCACAACACTATTGTTATTCCTACTTTTCTTCTTCTTTTCAATTTGCCCTGCTCAGACACACTTTACTGGAGACCGACCAAAATTCATGTGATACCTCGGGCCAACTCCCCCAACACATACATGCAATCAGTTATTGCCTGTACTTGTCTTTTTCTTTCATTTCACTAATCCCTTTTTCTTCCATTAATTTTCATCAATTTCTGGCCCTGTTCAAATAAGTGCAGTTTCAGAGATTAAACTTTCAGCCTCCATCAGTTTTTTCAGTGAATGACCAAACTTCATGAAATGTCACTTTATACCTCAGACCAAGTACACCCACATATCCACCCCTTCATCCGAGACCTGCACTTGTCATTTCTTGTATTCACGCATCCCGTTTCCCCATCCTGTTCACTTCCATTCATTTTGGCCACATTCAAATGAATGGAGTTCTGGTCAGTAACACTTCAGAATACATCCACCAAGAATCATATCACACACACCCACATCTACACATGTGTATTAACACACACACACACACACACCAAACCACACCCATCCCTGGATCCTGTCGTCTATCTCACCTTTGTTTCCGATAGACAGCAAATAAGGCTCATTAATCAAATCCTCTGGCTTGGACATGTTTCACCTGAGACCTACGAAACTTCAGGTGATACCTCATGCAAACTCTCCTGTCACATACATGCAATCGGTTATGACCCACAATCTCTTTTTCTTTCATTTTGCTGACCCTTTTTTGCCCCTGTCATACTATTCATTTCTGTCCCCATTCAAAGAGTTTCAGGAGAAAAAACTTCAGTATTCCTCAGATTTTTACAGCGAATGACCAAACTTCATAAAACTTCACATGATCTCAGACCAAGTGCTCACACATATTCATCCCTTCATCCGAGACCTGCACTCATCTTTTCCTTGTCTTCACCCATACCCCCCATACCCTTCCATTCATTTTTAGCCACATTCAAATGAATGTAATTCTAATCAGTAACACTTCAGCATAGATCCTCTTTATTAGAAACACATGTACATACCAGCCACTCTATTGTGAATGTGTGCAAAATCTTGCCATGTAATTATGAACATTTGCACATACTGGCCACTTTATTCAGAACACCTGTGTCAAGACTAATGGCTAGTGTGTTAATGCTAACTTGCTGATGTTAGCATGCTAACACTATCTCGCTAAGGCTAGCATGTAATGCTAGTGCTAGAATGCTAATGCTAACAGCTTAGACACTAAGGCTAGCATGCTGCTGCTAGCATACTAAGTCTAGCAGGCAAATTTACAGTATTTCGGCACCCATGAAATAATGTTAATGTTAGCACACTAGCTCTTAGCATGCTAACTGTTAACATTCAAAGCTCCCACTCATTTTCTTTTGCACTGGCACAATCTCTTTAAATTATCTTTAGAGAATGCACTTTCTAGTTATTATTATTATTAATAATAATATTAATATTAATATTTATTACATTATTATATTTTTGGACCTTTTCTTCTCCCACAGTTTTCGAGATAAAAACCCCAAACCAACATTAAATCGTGCGGTATGATTGGAAATGGTGTGCTTGTATACAGATTTTGGATACCCTCACCCGGTCTCTTATTTTTGTCATTTGTCTTTAGTTTTTACCCATAGACAATGAATAGGGCTCAAAACATGCTTCACTGGAGACCCACCTAACTTCACTCGCCAAACACATACAGATGCAGCCACTTAAAATTTCTCCTCCCTGCCAGCTGCCTTCCGGCTGCCAGCTGGAAGCAATACAAGAGCCAAAGCCAAAAGCCAGCCGGAAGGAAGAGCCTCCTTATTCTACGGGTGTGTCTATATTACACTCTAAACCCACCCATTCATTCATTTGCATGGTGATACCATTAGATGGTGCTTTCTTTACAAAAACAGATTAACTTTGTTGTCAGAAGTTTACATATACTTATGAGCTCTTGATTTTACAGGGTTGAATGATTGTCCAGCAAACATCTTTTATTTGACTTAAATAGAAACAGGTCTTAAAAATAAAAACAGGTCTCATCCAAAGGCTTTTGGTAGCCATCAACAACCTTCAGGCATAAATCTGGCTGGGTATTTTATCTCTTTTTGACAAAATTGGTAGAGTTCATTCAAATTCATTGGTTTCCTGGCACTGAACTGGATTTTAAGCATATTCCACAAATTTTCAAAAGGCTTAGTTTGTTGGCTTTGGGAAGGCCATTCTAGAAGCTTTATGTTAGCCTGCTTTATCCATTCCAAAACCAGTTTTGATGTGTGTTAGAATCATTGTCCCCGTTTCAACTGTCCAGCCGTTGATTATTGATGGATTGTTGATAGCTGTTGATTGATTAAACAATTTGTAGGTGGTTGGGAGTTGATGATTTTCACCTGCTGCAGCAAGCTCATTTACATCTGGATGATGGTGGTATTGTTAGACTGTGAGAAATGCATTCTTTAATTTCTCCAGGGGATTTTAACACCATTCAGTGACTGATGCTGAGAAGACAATGGATATTGACACCTTGTGGTCTGCTCTTGGGCTGAACTTGCTTGGACGGCCTGACCTGGCCATGTTGGCAGTTTTTTAAATATTCTCCACTTGATGAATTATTTTCTGGACAGTGGAATGGCTGATTCCTAAGTGTCAAGAAATCTTTTTAAATCCCTTTCCAGCCTCATGTGCATCTACAATCTTCTTTCTGAAGGCCTCAGAGAGCTGTTCGGATCTCACCATATTTAAAACAACAATCAAAAGCAAGGCATATGAAATGTCTGTGCTTTAAATAAGACAGGGTCCACCAAGAAACTCTGTAACAATGTACTAATTATTTTCACCTTATTATGGTGCACCTGAGTATAATTTTAAGAATTTTAAATGCTGATGAATTTGAGGGTGTCCTAACTTTTTAAGGAACTGGCATCTTAGTTAACTTCATTTGTTAAATAAATTAATTTATTATTTGCTTTGCACAGAAGATATGATTATATCACCTTTATTTATAGATAGAATTTAAAAAAGAATTATATATCACCTGCACCTGCATCCAATTTGCAGTCCAGTGAGCCACAGCACATGTGCACATTGGCCATCTTGTTTGTAGTTCTGGCCACATGGGAAATGTAGTCTATATTCAACGTGTACATGACAGAATCCCCCCGCCAGGCGCTTTCTCCAGAGCGCCTTCTAGTGGTTATCTGTGGCGGGCCAGGGCCCATGGGCTTGGGCATGGCTAGATACATGATCTGGCTGCCCTTTGGTCTGGATGGGGGGTTCAGACTGGAACTCAGGCATTACCTCAGCCATTATCTCAGGCATTAACTCAGGCAATAGTGATATGCTTTGACCAGGGCCACAGACCTTGGCTGGATCAGACCTTGACACTGGAGCTGGCCCTGCAGTGGGAGCCGGAGTAAACCAGAGCGTTTGCCTACCTTTTTGGCACTGGGATGACCTCAGGAACGGTAGCCTCCCCTTTTGCCACTAGAGGGAGCTCTGGAGCCGTGGCCTCTCCTTCGGCCACTAGAGGGAGCTCAGGAGCCGTGGCCTTTCCTTCAGCCAAGAGAGGGAGCTCTGGAGCTGTGGCCTCTTCCTTGGCCACTAGAGAGAGCTCTGGGGCAGTAGCCTCCGTCACCGACACTGGAGGGAGCTCTGGAGCTGTGGCCTCTTCTTCGGCTACTGGAGGGAGCTCTGGAGCTGTTGCCATTTCCTCCTCCTCCTCAACCAACCAGAATTGCTTCTCCAATTCCCACTCGATCCTCATAGGACCACTCTACAGTATCTTCGGAGCAGTAGGCCTCTTCCTCGGCCTGCCAGGGGAAATCTGGAACACTTTCTGGAGCTTCCTCGTCAATGCAGGCCTCGCTCCTCAGTGCTTACAGCCCCCCCCCCCCCCCCCCCAAAAAAAAAATATCTAGGGGTGCTCCTGTCTGGAGGACTGTGCAAAATTCCTTTATCATATCCCCAAAGTCCTTAGGATTCTTAAGGCATGGATGCTTAGTGTCAATCAGGTATTCAGAAAATTGACGCACTGGTCCAGTAAGACAGTGTATCATGCATTATACCCAAACCGCATCAGAAGGCCTGGGCTCCACCAGACATCGAAGAAATATAGAGCATTGCAACAGGAACCCCTTCGTGCTGTACTTAAGTCCATCATATGGTGCTGGAGTGGGTAGGTTATATTTGGGAGTATACAAGGGGTTTACCTGGTGATCAGACGGTTCTGCTGCATCCATTCTTTTTTTTTGCGATGCAGTCTGTCACGATGTGTGCTAGAGCAGATGCATTCGCAGGAATCCAGGAGGCAGAAGTGTAATTTTAACAGTTTAATTAAAATCCAGTAGCTGACAGACAGATCCAAAACATGAGGGAAAATCATAATCCAAAGACAAGCAAGGTTCAGGTGATCAGCAAACAGCAATACATGGGCTAAGCAGAAAATAGGAAGTCAAAAAACAGGCTCAAAACACAGAACTCAAACAAAGATAAATGCTTAGCAGTGAACTCGCAAAGAAAACACTATATTGCTTTGCAACGAGTCAACCAATGAGCTCTCCTTTTAAAACAGTCCTTTGAGTGTTTGTTAATTGGATGCACGTGCATCCAATTGGCAGTCCAGTGAGCCAGGGCACATGCACACATCAGCCATCTTGTTTGTAGTTCTGGCCGCATGGGAAATGTAGTCCATATCCAACGTGTATATGTCATTGACAGTGTACTGGTTGATTTTTGACCCTTTACTCCCTAAATCTGATTCAGGGGTGCTGCAAGATCTGACCACATTTCACTCTCACCTGTATGTGTGTGTCTGTGTCTCATAGTTAGTGAGCTGCGATATTCGGAACAAACACGTTCAAATGTACCTGTACTTGTACTCGTGTGCATACCAAATTTGTGCAATGTACCACAGCAACAAAACAGCCCCAGAGCATAATGCTACCACCACCATGCTTGACAGTTGGTGCAGTGTTCTTAGCTTCCAAAGCTTCACCTACACTCCTCTAAACATACCTCTTGTCATTGTGGCCTAACAAAGATGTTAATGACTTTCACACATTCACACATACAGGTGACCCCCCCCCCCCACCCCCACCCCTTTTTGTGAATGTGCAGCTGTCAGCAACCTTTCAGACTATCAGACAGACAAAAAGAAAGAACATGCTTTTTTATTTTTATTCAAGAACACTACAAAAACAATTTTTTCCCTTTTATTTCATTTTCCACTATGCCCACTTTGTTCTCAACAATAAGACTTACTTTATGTAGGCCTGTGATCAATCTGTTGCAGACATCTTGGGACAGTCTCCTCTCCCAAAAGCACCCTATAGCTCGGACAAGCTCCTGCATTGTGCCTGCATTAGCTTTCTTGCAGATGAGGTAAATAAGGTAAATAAAAGTAAATGAAGGGCTAAACATAATTAGGTTTTGGCCAGGGCATGGGGCAGGTAAGAAAATGCAAATAGCACTAAGGTTTTTTTTTTAGAGCAAAACAGCTTATCTCCCTACCCCCATTACACACTATAGTTATGCTAATTGGGTTAGGACTTTCAATGTGTATTAGAAGCAGACAATGAGCTGTCTGCACACCTGAATTCAGGTACTCCCTCAAGCTTTCAAATTCACTGCACCTCCTGGTTGATAGATAAACCACTGAAAAAGCTTAACACACAAAGTTTAGGGGTGGAACATGCCAGCCCCCTTACTCATTACATCATTGCGGGGATCTCATAACAGCCAAGGATACAAATTAAGATGCCATCTGGGTAGACAAAAGCATATTTTTTATAGGCCTTCATGGAGTACCTCAATAATGAACCACTAATTTACCAGGCTAAAGAGCATAACCAAGTACTCATATTGCCCAGCTGGCATGATAAATGCAGTCTTCCATTCATCCTTTGGCCTGACCCGGATAAGGTTATAAGCACTGCACAGGTCCAATTTTTAGAAACCTTTGACTGATATGGACTATGTGGATTCTATCTGGGGGTTGTGGTGCAAAAATCAGCAGGGGAGGCAGTGGGCTGCAACAGAACCTGAATACAGGCAATGTCCTCAGTGATATCTCAGACCTCAGGGAACAGGACCATAAGCACCTGATCAATGCTCCCTTGGGTGGTGGTTTGGCCTGAGACAATCTCATTTAGCCATTCTATGGCTGCTGGTGCAGACATTCTGTTACGGGGTGGCACCCAAGATGGAATAAGAAGGGGAGCCTGACCTGTTGGCCCGAAGGGATTGGAAATGATCAGAACCAGAATTTGTGAAAATAAGAACAGGTGGAGAGTGCTTAACACTAGGTTTTCTGAGTTTTTTATTTTCTGGTGAAAAATTCGCTAGGACCAACCTCCTGTGGAGAAGCCATCAGCTCCATTGTCCTCCTGCTTTTGTTGTGCAAAAACATTATTTACCTGTAAACCCTGGATCTCTTTACTCAGACTGCTAGCTGAAATCCAAGAGCTGCCTATGTGTGATACCTTCACATGGATGCCTTCACAAAAGCCTGCCATATCTATAAAAATATCCCACACACTGACTGACCTGAAAATATGAAAGACACACATTCACAAAATATATGGAAACACACTTGTTTTATTTGTTTTACACTTGTGGTCTCTCCAGCTTTGCATGTTCTCTCCTCTGCCTGTTTATGTAAAAATAGCAACAAAAAATAAAATAATAGTAATAAATAAATAAAAGAAGTAAAAAAAAAAGTTTCTCGGTCCCTCAGTTTCTCTTCATCATCTCAGTGGATACCATCCCACACAGTCTGTCTGTTTCAAAGTCAGTGTTTGCAGTGTTTGCAGACCCAGTGACCATCGACCCTGCATTTGGCACAGGTGAATTTGCAACACTTTATGCAGATAATCCTGCTGCGATTTCTGTTGGCACAGCAGCAAACGCTGCAGCAGCTGCATCAGCTGCATCGGCTTTCCTCTCTGACTCTATTGCCTATTGCTGCATGAATTGGTTAAGTAATTCCTTGGCTAGAAGACTCAAACAATCTTCGCTTGCCTTTCCACCCTGTGCATGCCTTGTACAGAACGTAGGCATTCACCACCACCAGGTCCAGCATGTTGTAAAATACAGCTACTGGCCACCTGCGTGTTGCTGTTCGTACTGTATACATGCATGCCATTTGGTCCAACACATCTACACCACACTGTTAAAGCAGAGAGAGGGACATGAGTATATGTTTTGTTTTGTTTTTTTCTACACGATATAGGCCTGTATAGTACATATGAGAAAACATTGTAGCACTGGTGTAAAATTATATACCCTTTCACATACCTTCATGAGGTTGTAGTCTGTTATCATGTTGGGTTTCCTCTTTATGCCATCCCCGATCACCACGTCTCGGTGCAAGGAACTCAGAAGACACACAGTTTTCTTTTTTTTTGTCAAGGAGTGTAAACACTGTTGTGGAGAATTTCTCTTGGTCTGCAGTGTCCTTTGCTGATGGAGAAAGGTCACAATGAACTTTATTCACTGTGCCCAGTAGAGTCATGTTGTGCTGAAGCAGTCTGTGTTACAGTGACAGTGAGGTGAAGAAATTGTCCATTGTGACATTTCTCCCATCGTCCAGAAATAGCTTCATCAGACTCAAGACCACGTTCTCTGCCAGCCTCTCCCCCTTCTGACAACTGGGGTCCTTTCCCAAGTAAGGGGACGCATTGCAGATGTATTTGGTCTCCAAATCCGTCGCCATCCAGAACTTGATCCCAAATTTGTCTGGCTTGGATGCAATACACTACGTGAATGGACAACGAACCTTGGTCAGGAACGGCTGTTCATATATGGTCATCTGTTCTCCTGGAGTAAAACTCTCAGCACAGTTCTTAGTGATGCATTTCCAGATGTCAGAGATCGCAGCAAATCTGTCTGTTTTCACCCGTTCTGCCCTTGTGTCCTTGTCATCAAATCAAAGGTGTTGCATAATTGAAAGGAATCTATCTCGGGACATTGTCTCTTTGATTACTGGCACCAGAAAGTTTTCCGACCAGCAATCTGCAATGGCACCAATGGGACATGTGATTGCTCTCACAAACGGAATAGAAATTAATGCCATCAGTTCCTGAATTGCCAGCTTCCAGTCAGGCTCTGTTCTGCGGGCTTGATGGACCATACACTCTGTGATGGTCAGCAGCATTCCCATGTCTAACATACAGAGGAAGCTTTGGAGCATGCTAAAATATTTTAAAAGATAAAGAAACAGAGAATGGTAAATTTACATGAACCTCACTGTAAGTGGGTTTATATAAATACCCCCACAGCACGTGCAGTGAAGCAGGAGTGATGTGCTGATGCACTGGGCGTTTCAGTTCTAATGTCCTCCTCTACCCACACAGTGCCGTCTTTTGCCGTCTGGTTCAGACAGGACTTCCTGGTACCATGGCGCATCTTCTATGGAGGTATTTTGGGTTCTTGTTCCATCTCCATTTCTGACTCTTCCGATGAGGTATCAGTGAGCTGCAGAGCAAACAAAATCTCGCCTTTGTCAGAGTCTGCTGAGTCCATTTCCTAAAGCAGGGCCAAAGCCTCTTGTGCAGAGAGTCTCTTCCTGCAGTCTCTTCCTTCATTTTCAGAAATGCGAAGAAGAAATTATTTTTCCGCCTAGGTCAGTCTGCTTTTATACACAGCACTGTGCTGTAGTCATGCAAACAACAATGACACTCTCTTACATACACAGTCATAATGGACAGCGTCACACCTTTTGGCCACTCCTGCAGCATTTATATGTTGTGAAAAGCTGGCCTAATTGCAGTACAGTATCGATCTGCCATACTTCCATCATTGCCATGTCAGTACATGGCAACAGTGCCAATTGCCCTCCATTTGAAATGGATGTGCTAATTGGCTGGCTTTTGAGCTATTCATACCATTGAAATGCCAACAAATGTCACGCACACGAGCGCAGGGTGAGGATGTGCGTGTGTGAGTGTGTATGTGGTGAGAGAAATGTGGACACAACCGTGACAGATGACCGGGAGGCAGGCGTGAAAACAAAACGAGAGATTTATTAGATTAGAAGATAACTATGTACACACTCAGCTGCGGGAAAAGCGGGAACTGAAAAGGCACCGGTAGAGCTCGGCGCGGTCAAACTAAATATAAACCACACCCGCAACTGAGGAGAAGAGCAGCTGAACATATAAACCGCCAGTCCGGAAGTGAGCACAGTCCATCGGGCGGACGGGAAAAAAGGCGCCGGTAAATCCACGGCGCAGCGCGACCGCAAACCAAGGAGAGGTGAGGAGATGAGGGCGAGGTGAAGAAGACGATGAGGTGAAGAGGGCGTTGAGGATATGAAGGCGCGAGGATCCGCGATCGGAGGACACACTCCCAACCGCACTCATAATGCCGAGCGCCGCGCGGCGTGCTCGCGCGCCTTTCATCCGAGCTCTGATGATGAGTTCAGATGAGACGCAGGTGCATCCGGTGCGCGCACAGCACGGCGCGTGCTGACAGCAGGTGAGTCGGGGGGGGGCGCGGCCGGGGTCCAACAAAAGCCCCTTGATTACAGTATCAGTGCGTAGTGTCACAAATTCGCCTGTGCCAAATGCAGGGACGATGGTTAAAACTTACTTTGAAACAGACAGACAGACAGACTGTGTGGGATAGTAACCAATGAGATGATGAAGAGGAACTGAGGGACTGAGAATTTATTTATTTATTTATTTATTTATTTATTTATTTATTTATTTGCTTATTTGCTTATTTATTTATTTATATTATTATTATTATTATTATTATTATTATTATTATTATTATTATTATTATTGCTATGTTTCCATATAATTTGTGAATGTGTGTCTTTCATATTTGCAGGCCAGTCAGTGTGTGGGATATTTTGTATAGATATGGCAGGATTTTGTGAAGGTATCTATGTGAAGGCATCACACATAGGCAGCTCTTGGATTTCAGCTAGTAAAGAGATGCAAATGTGCCAGGGTTCACAGGTAATTAGTGTTTTTGCACAACAAAAGCAGGAGGACAAAGGACTTGACTCTTCCTGTGGTCTTTGCTCGCCGAACTTGCACTCAAGCGCATCTAGATGCTGGATAGCCTCTTCGAGAAGAGCAGTATGTGCAGCCTGCTTCTCCTGCAAAGCCCCACGCTGACGAGACAAAGCGTTCTGACTGGAGATCAGCTGCTTCATCAAGTCATTCATACTCAGTGGACTTGATGCTTGTTGCTGACCCTTAGTCACAGGAGTAGAAAAGCTTCTACTCCTGTGATTGTGATTGCACGCCATCACAAGTAGTATTTTGTACTTCCACCAAGTTGCACTTCCGTACACGATTCTGATAATTTAAGTTCTTTTTTCGCGCAACTGAAAGGACACAGTAATGTCATTGGTTGCAC
>JAOVYU010101529.1:0-11359 GCA_025674565.1 Synodontis membranacea
TCTCTCTCTCTCTCTCTCTCTCTCTCTCTCTCTGTTTCTCTCTCTCTCTCTCTCTCTCTCTCTCTCTGTTTCTCTCTCTCTCGTTCTTTCTCTCTCTCTCTTTCTCTCTCTCTCTCTCTCTCTCTCTCTCTCTCTCTCTGTCTGTCTGTCTGTTTCTCTCTCTGTTTCTCTCTCTCTGTTTCTCTCTCTCTCTCCCTTTGTCTGTTTCTCTCTCTCTCTCTCTCTCTGTTTCTCTGTGTTTCTCTCTCTCTCTGTCTCTCTCTCTCTCTCTCTCTCTCTCTCTCTGTCCGTCTGTCTGTCTGTCTCTCTCTCTCTGTCTGTCTGTCTGTCTCTCTCTCTGTTTCTCTCTCTCTCTGTTTCTCTCTCTCTCTCTCTCTCTCTCTCTCTCTCTCTGTTTCTCTCTCTCTCTCTCTCTCTCTCTCTCTCCTTCTCTCTCCCTCTGAGAGAGATGAATTGGTGTGAAATACCAATTCAATTCAATTGGGGTGTATTTCACTCAGGAACAGATGAACTTAAAAAGAATGAATTGGGAGGGGGCAATGGAGAAGGTGAGAGCAATGTTGTCTAATACCCTTTTCCACCAAGAGGGAACAAGTTCCTTTCTGCTTCACACACCAAATTTTAAACCTTTTGAGCATTTTGACCAAAAATAAATTGGTTGCAAAGCCGAAAAAGTTGGTTCCCAGCTGGAACCAAAAGATATCTGATTTCTCCAGTGTGAACTGTGATGATATCAGTGGGTGTGTCATTATTTTGTAGAGGAAGCAGAGTGCAGCAACGAAGAATGCAATGGAAAAGGATTAATCAAACAAATATCTGCAATAACAAAGAACAAGAACAAAAGTTTGCAGGTAATTGATGTGATCCGCCATCTTGCTACTACTGTTAACTTCCACTGTGAATTGTGCAACATCCTCTGTTGATGTTGCATCCTTGATTACAATGCTGGCAGGCTGGTTCGCTAGATCACAAGATCCAGTCCAGATGCCTGCTGCAGAAGTAGTTGGGAGATGTGACCTCAGCACTGCCTTCAGAATCACAGAGACAAAGTCACACAACGCTAGCAGTCTGGAAAACAAGCAGAAACCAAGAGCAAGGCGTTGGAACCTGTGATGCTAATCTGATGATAAAGAATGCACAGAATTTAAATGGTCTTTTCTGAAATGATCCACAGGTTACAGGACTTATATATTATATATTTGTATATTTGGGAGCAGAGTAGAATTTTATGTGCTGAAGAAGATCTGAGTTTATTTTTGTAATGACTGCATGTTTTTTCCCCTTATCATGAAATGCTTCAACTAATTTATTATTTTTTTTGTACAAGCTACTTGTCTACTTATCATTGTTTCTCCCATATGATTTTCATGTCCCTCTTCCTTGTTCCCCTTCATCACGCTCTGTGAGTTTAGTTTATTTCCTCTGCATGCTCTGATGCTGGTTTTTGAATAAATCTCACACTTTGCTCCTGATAAAATAAATAAAAATGATTCTTTCACATATTCATAATATATATTTCTCTCAGGGTTTGACAGTAGTTTCAACATAACTCTTTATTTTTCAATTTTATTGACTTTTTTGTATAATTAAAACAATTAAAGCACTGCTATCATAGTTATCATACATTAATCCAATGTTCTCCTGATCTGACCCTTATTATTCAGTAACTTACTGATCACACCATGTCATGTCCCTGTAGTGAAAGCAGACACAGATGCAGGAATAATCCAAATAAAAGGTCTTTATTCACAACAGAAAGACATTCAAACAGTGGGTCAGTTCAAAGGGATAGCATTAGCATTCGTATTAGCAGCACGCTAGCATCCAGCTGGGAGGCAGAGTAAGTCCGAAAACCAAGGCAGAGCCTTGAAGCGCTCAGAAAGTTCAAAAGTCTTTGCAAAAGCAGAATCAAAGTCTTAAGAACTGAACCCCATGGGGCGGAGAGACTATGAAAAAGGAGCAAATCACTTAGCTGAGACACTTGGTACAGTTTAATATGGAGCTCGGCGTGTAGCGGAGCCTAGCCAGCAGTGTGGCTCTTTGTCCATTGCGGAGCGTTGGCAAAGGGAAGGCTTCGGCGAACCTGGAAGCTCGGCACGGAGCTCAGCTCGGGACTGTGGCGTGGCGTGACCTGACTGGCGGCGGCTGGAATGCACAATGGACTGAAACAGACAGAAACATGGGTTACCAATAGAATGGAGAGCACAGAAAACCACAACGGAGAGCGAATCCTGAGCCAGGGGTCCGGCTCGCTTAAATAAGGAAGGTAATTAGAGTGATTAGAGTAATCAACCAATAAGTGATGAGTAGTAATCACCACCATAAGTGAGTGTGCAGGCTTACCCATAAGAGGACAGAACCCAGAAGTGACTGGGGGAATATCTTAAGGTGAACACACAACACACAGACAGGTAACCAAACCTTAAAGCAGACACGCCCCTTCCTGGGCTGGAGCTCAGGTGAGCATCGGGGAGGAGGCGTGGATATGACACACCAGTCAATTGTTAGGCAAGAAATCATTAACTGAATATACAGTTAAAAATAAATAAATAAATGGAAGCCTGGGGTTTGGCGTGATTATGTGTGTCTGTCTCTTTAAGTTTTTCCCCTCAGTCACTTGTTGTTATTGTCTCGTGTTGGTGTTGGCTTCATTCTCCCTGCGGTGATTTATTCCTACTATTGGGATAAATTTTGGGATAAAGTTTTACTATTGGTTAATTAGATTATTATCTTCTATTAGTCTCCTTATTTAAACCTCTCTCTCCAGCCACCTGGCATCCGTTCACCATTGTGTATTGTGTGTTTGTGTGTGTTACACATATGCATATATTTATATTTTGTTTATTGTAGCGGGCTCGGCTGGGGTTTTGTGCATGCTTTCCTTTTCTTTTCTTTTGTTCATTTCTTTAGTTTGTTTTTTTCCTTCTATTGGGAGTGTATTATTTCTTCCGGAGAGATTGAGTGTGTTTGCTGAAAGCTTAATAAATTCTCCAGGATTACTTCTCTGCATTTGCATCCTCCTTCCCACACAGCACCATGACAGGCATAAAAATACCTGAGAGAGATCCTGAGCTTGTACGGTTTGGGTGTCATTCTTTTGCTGTTTTTTTTTTTTTGTTTGTTTTTAAATTATACCTCAGTGGGGTTGAATTGTTAGATCAGGAGGTGTGTGTGTGTGAAGCTCTAGTTGTAAAAAAATGTAGCAATTTAACAATGAAAAACATATAACTGCTGATATGGTAAAGTTTTCCGTAATGAGACTTTTTTTTTAACTCAGTGCCAACTCTGCGTTTTGATTTCTTAATAAAGTTTTTCCAATCTTCAGGACAGAGCAGTTTATGCTTTTGTGGTTTCTTGGTAACACTCAAGATGTGGTTTTTTTGTGTTATATTAATAAGAGAGAGAGAAAAGTGAGAGAGAGGTTGGTGAGGGAACGACTGTTTATAGCTGCTACAACATAATAGAGATCAGGAATTAACTAATTAAATAACTACTGTCTGTACCTAATAAACACATAAAAATTGTAATTGTAATTGTAATTGTAAAAGAGAAATAAAGCACTTCACTGTTATGGTTTTACTGTTTTACTTCATGTCAGGCCATATCACACCACCCCAGCAGACTGTGTGTTTTTCATTACTTCTTTTCCTTTGGTACCAATATTGCATGGCAGGTCATCGTGCTGGTCTGTATTAAGTAACAGAGCATGTTTCTCAATTATGCATTCATCAAGGTTGTGTGAGAACACACAGTGAATTCGAGAGAGAGAGAGTTCATCCTGCTTCAAGCACAAAGCCAAATTCGGACTGTTTTTTTTGTCACTGTTTAACTGTTTTCTGTTTAATATAGTAATAACTTGTTTGTGTTAATATTTGTGTTTTTCTTGTATTTCTGCTTAACAGTAAGTAAAGAAACTGCAGAGACAGAGACAGAGGGAGACGCACCCAGGAGCTGAAGCATGATTTATCACACAGCTTGTTTGCCAGTTTGATTGGATTCCAGCCAGAAAGCATCTGAAACTGGTTCAGATGATTTTAATGAGGACTTTGGGGATGGGAAATTAAAGTGCTAATTAACCAAAAGAGCTGATTGTTTGCTAAGCATTAAAAACTCCCAGATGTCTATTCGAGGATGGTGTTTGAACCTTAAATAATAATGTAGGGAAATAAAGTTCAGGTTCTGTAACACTAGCAGGCACATATTTGTTAACTCAGTATATTTTAAATGGTATATGTCTTATATGTATTGTAAAAGTTTGAGGTTATTTTCAGTACTCAATCAATACCAGTACTTTTCTAAGATTTTATAAGAAAGCGTTCTTAATGTGGTCACAATGGTGAACAAACAAAGACAGCTGGGGTCTCAGTAGTGTGTTTATATTGCAGTTTTGATGCTGTGATTATGTGATTAACGCTGATTTTCTCCTCTTACAATAACTAACAGAATGTTCTTTTTCAGAAAGGTGGCATTTCCATTTGTTCTTCATGTCATATTTCATGTTGTGACTTAAATGCAAAAAATGTGTTTCCATTTCAATTTTGCAAAATATTACTTCATCGAATTGTCTGAAAAACCACCTCATCCCATGACCATATTATATCAATATTTGAGTTTTACTGAAATTCATGTTTTGTTTTTCAGTTTGCAATTTCAAAACACCTTTGTTGCAGTCTTGTATATAATGCAGAGAGCATTACATTTTCAGTTAGTACACACATGTATTTATGTAAATATTTATGTGGGAAAAGATTCTCATATTCCATGTCATTTTACACAGCTGCTTAGTGTGATTTTTGAACTCCACATTCTGATTATTGAAATGTAGTTCACACTTCTAGATTGCTAGATTTTTCCTCAGTAGTTATATCAGAGACAGTTCTGTCATAATAATCACTGGAAACTATCTTTAGCTGAACAAAAAATGGCTTCCATACTCATTATTCAGCAGTGCATAAAAGAGCACTTCATCCAGCACAATCTATTATTTCATATTTTATTTTTTATACGATTGTGCTCTGAGAGCCATGAGAGTCTAAATCAAGGTGATGAAATCATAATGTGTTCATAGATTTTACTTTTAATATGAGCGATACACTTTTAATTCAGTATCTTGAGTTCATAAGTCTGTGGTTATGTCTGAGGTCTGAATTCTGATGTGACTTTTAGCCCTGTTACTCTTAACTGCAGAGTTCCCCTGATTGCATCCTGATTTTAATTTTCTCTTTCTGAGAATCAGCATAATTACACAGACACTGTTTCCACTCTAATCACAGGACTGATTGCAGAGATTAAACCTCAGATCCAGGTTGATTCGTCACTGCGGGTGATAAATAATGCCTTAATTACATGTGCTCTCTGACACACCTTGTCAGTTTGTTTGTCTTTTCTCCAGCGCTGTGTGATTTGTTCTGGTAAGAAGAAATCCACTATATTTAGACTATCTTACAAGGCCACAAAAATAAAGAAAAGTGCATTTGAACTGTTGCACATTAGTGATTATAATGATAACAGCACTAATCTACATTTTGCTGTCATGTGCATAATCATAAAGACTCGATTATGTCTGAAGATCATAATCCTGCTGCTTTCTCAGGAGGAATCATAAAACATTTTAAACTTTAAAATTCCAAATCTGTTTCCACTCAAAAAAGCTGCTTGAATGTTCACCACTGAAGTGTTTAAATCCCTAAAGCAGCGAATTGCATAAAAGCAACTTCCTGTCTTCATTACGCGCTCCTCTGCTCCCCATAATCACTCTCGCTGAATCGAGACATACAGAACTGAGCTGGGAAATGGATTAGCAAGCATAATTCAGCTCTTAATCACACTTGTTTTTCACTCTGTCTTAGTGTGTGTGTAGTTTATGAAAAGTGTGATGTTTATCAATACACATTGTGTTTTATAGCTGTGAGCACTGGGGAGGATTCAAACAGATGGGATGAAAGAAGATGAGAGAGAGTTTTGACTTTTTAACTCCTTTATTTTACATATATGTCACGTCCGCGTCTCCTCCCCCGCGCTCGGATTCGTCCGAGTACTAGCCTGAGGAGGAGTGGTGTCCACGTTGAGGTTCCATTTCCTGTCTGTGTCTGTTTTGTGTTATCTAAACATTTTCCCCCCAGCCACTTCTGGGTGTTGTTGTGTGTGGGTTGAGGCTTCGCACTCCCTCGAGTGATGATTGCTTCTTTATTCCTATTGGTTTATTAGTTTAATCCACATTAATTATCTTCCCTATTTAAGCCAGCCTGATCCAGTGCTCCTTGTCTGTTCTCCATCATACTCTCCTCACATTTGCTCTGTTTCCTCGTTCGCTCTAGACTGGATGCAGGAGCCACAGTCGCTGCCAGTCGGGCTACGGGGCAGAGATACAGCCTTCGAGCTAAGCTAAGCTGGCATCCTATGGCCGGATCCGCGCTCACGCTGAAGCTGCTCTGCGAGCGAGAGCTCCGCCATGCCGAGGCGTTGCCAGGCGCCATCGCTTAGCTACGTGCTATGCTACGCTAACGCTGAGGGTACTCCCATCTGAATCTCCCTCCACAGCTAAGGCGGTTTTGTCTGCTTGATTTTTTTTCTCCGCCCCACGGGGCTGTGTAATTTTTGCCTGTGGATTTTTCAGTTAGTTTTCCACTGAGGATTATGAACTCTGAACGGTGGGTAATTCAGTTAGTTGTGCTTTAAGGATTATTATACTGGGATTCTGGACTGCTGATCTTTTGTGTGTTTTTCCCTGAGGCTTATTCTTATAAGGACTCTGGAACTTTCAGTTTGTTTTGTCTCCATAGGACTGTTTCTCTCTGTCGTCAGCCCTGTTGGCCTCCTGCGAGCTATTTTTTGAGATTTTTCTCTTGTGTTGTTTCTAAATAAACTCCAGTTCTTTGACTCAATCCTGCGTCTGTGTCCTTCCAGCCTAGTTACACATGACAGAAGAATGGACCATACTGATGGACGCAGCAGGAATTCCGCTGCCCCCCAAAGACGAGGCCCCTCTGGGCCAACTCTTAGCCCGACAGCAGGTCCAGCTGGATCAGCTCTCCTGGGTCATCTCTGAATTGGTGGCATACTTACGCTCACCGCAACCCCAGGCTCCCATGCCGGCTCCGGCGCCAGCCCCTGCGGGCTCTCCACTGTGCCCTCCTGTTCACCATCACGTCTCCTTACATGAGCGCTACGCCAGGGACCCCACAGAGTGCCATAAATTCCTCCTGGCGTGGGAGCTGTATTTCAAGGAGTTTCCGGAGATGACACAGCGGCAGAAAATCTCTTTCCTGATCCAGCGGCTCACGGGACGGGTTCACGCCTGGGCGACAGCCATCTGGAGGACTGGTGGTAACACCACTCACACTTACAAAACTCTCTCTAGTCTCTTTCAGGCCGTGTTCGACCACCCGGACCCGAGTCAGTCTAGTGGTCGCCGTCTCCTTCGTTTGCATCAGGGCCGACGGCTGCGGAGTATGCCATCCAGTTTCAGGTCCTAGCTGTGGGCGCTGGGTGGGATGAGCCAGATAGAGATCTTCCAGGAGGGTTTGAACCCAGCCCTCCAGACCGAGCTGGAATGCCGTGATGAGGGGCTGGACCTGCACGGCCTTATGCACCTCGCCGCCTGGCTTGATCACCACCTCCGGGCCAAGCAGGGATGGCCCTCGACATGTGGCCCATCTCCTCCTCCTGCCACGGCCGGTCACCTTCTCTCCACCCCTGCCTCGGAGGCTCACACCCCCGAGCCTATAGAAACAGGGTCCTCCCGCTTGTCACCAGAAGAGCGAACTAGATGGCAGTGATCTGGGCTCTGTCTCTACTGTGGCACCGCCACCAACATGCTGGCCTCCTGCCCCCTCCGGGGCCAATGACCCAAGGCGGTACACGACCTCACTACTCACACTTTCTCTCTCAGTCCCTCTCCACTTCAGCTCAGTCTCCCGCCTAACCACACCAGATTTATTTCGCTTCTCGTTCTCGAGCGCGCTCAACCCGCTGTAGTTCTGGGTCTACCCTGGCTACGTACACACAACCCTTCCATCGATTGCTGCTCTGGTATCTCTTGGGCACCATCTTGAGACTCCAAACACACATCCTCCCCAAAATCACCCCAGCTTCTTCCAAGGGTTAGCAGAGGTATTTAGTGTTTCCAAGACCACTCGTCTCCCGCCTCACTGTCCATGGGACTGTGTGATCGACCTCCTGCCAGGCACTACACCTCCTCGGTCCAGAGTCTATCCCTTGTCTGAGGCAGAGACCCAGGCAATGGAGGACTATGTGGCCGAGGCACTCTGGCAGGGGACGATCAGCCGTTCCACATCGCCTGTGTCCACCGGTTTTTTCTTTGTGGAAAAGAAGAATGGGGGGGCTCCAGCCTTGTATTGACTTCCGGGGTCTGAATACCATTACAGTTCGTTATCCGCACCCACTCCCGCTCATCCCTTCGGGGGGGGGGGGGGGGGGTTCACTAAGCTCGACCTTCGGAGCGCTTACAATCTGGTTCGTGTGCGCACAGGTGACGAGTGGAAAATGCCATTTAGCACAACCTCTGTTCACTACCAGTAAATGTAATGCCATTTGGCCTCGTTAACGCTCCATCATTTTTCCATTCCTTCATAAATGACATATTCCGTGATATGCTCAACCGCTATGTGGTCGTTTACATCTATGACATCTTGATATAATCGCCAGACCCTCCCACTCACGTCAAGCACGTTCAGTCCGTCCTCTGTCACCTGCTCAAACATGGGTTATACACGAAAGCCGAGAAATGCGAGTTCCACAAAATGGAGGTCGCCATTCTCGGCTACATCATCGGGCCAAGTGGGGTAGAGATGGACGCCAATAAGATTGCTGCGGTAACGCACTGGCCGGAGCCGACTATGGTAAAAGAATTGCAGCGCTTTCTTGGGTTCGCAAACTTTTATCGTCAGTTTATCCGGGGTTTCAGCTCTGTGGCAGCCGCCGGGGTGCCCCCCAGACCGGGTCTTCGTACCGGAGTCGCTGCGGGACCTGGTGGTGGAGTGGGCTCTTACCCTGTCAGCGACTGGTCATCTGGGTCAGGCTGGGACCTTGCGTATCGTACGGGAGAAATACTGGTGGCCGCGATGCGGCAACACATAACTCGGGCCGTCGGCTCCTGTTCAGTGTGCGCGACCACTAAGAGCTCTCATCAGTTGCCCACTGGTAAGCTAATGCCCCTTCCGACTCCGAACAGGCCGTGGTCCCATGTGTCAGTGGACTTTGTCACGGACCTTCCGAAGTCTAAAGGCTACACCACTATCCTAGTGGTAGTGGATAGATTTTTGAAGGGTATTCAGTTTCTCCCTCTGTGCTCTCTCCCTTCTGCTATGCAGGTTGCCGAGGCTCTCTTCCAGAATGTGTTCCGGGTGTATGGTGTTCCCGAGGATATCCTCTCTGACCAGAGCCCCCAGTTCATCTCTCGAGTCTGGAAGGCCTTCATGGGGAGACTGGGGGTTACCGTAAGCCTGACCTCGGGGTACCACCCCCAGTCGAATGGTCAGGCTGAGC
Organism: Synodontis membranacea; assembly: GCA_025674565.1. Classification (NCBI taxonomy): domain Eukaryota; kingdom Metazoa; phylum Chordata; class Actinopteri; order Siluriformes; family Mochokidae; genus Synodontis; species Synodontis membranacea. Next base: position 9,508 of record JAOVYU010101529.1, read on the forward strand.
GTACCATCCAGGAGCTCAGGAGATTCCTTCGGCTTACTGCCATGCCTGACAGCACGACTGAGCAGAGTTCTTGGTCTGGGCGGAGTATGCACAGTATACAGCATGCCAGACAAAGAACATCCTTGTCTGATACCTCTATAAACTCTGAAAGGGGCACATAAACCACCATTAACCTTCAGTACACTCTCAATTCCATTGTACAAAGTCTTGATCATGGCTGTAAAACCAGGTTTGAAACCAAAGGTTTCCAGCACCTTCCACAAATAGACATGTTCAACCCTGTCAAATGCCTATTCCTGGTCTATAAACACACACAGACACACACAGTGGGGAACTCCTACACACACACACACAAACACAAACATACACAGAGCTATTCACTAATAGACACTCACTCATGGGATAAATGTAGTCTGTTACGAAATATTTAAATAAAAAAGTAGCTTAATGCTGAAAAAGTTGGTAAGATGCCAACCTCTCTCACGTGCCCTACAGGCTACGCTCACTCCTCCGCTACGTATGCACAGAGAGAGAGGGAGATAGAGAGAGAGACAGACAGACAGAGATAGAAAAAGGATGGCACGGCCACATCCAGGCGCCTTCCTGACCGCTTCATACAGACTGTGCATGTTTTTGTTATTTATTTATTTATTTATTTATTATTTTTTACTTTCACTTGCGCACAATTCTTCGGGTTTGGTGACATATAACAGTAGAACACTACTGAATATAAGAAATCAGATTTCAGTGCTAATTTCGACCACTTTTAAGCCTGACCTATCATGGCCATCTGAGATACTATGCTGCTTGGACAACAACAACAATAGACGTGACGCTAACCCGCAGCGAAGAACAAAAAAGCGCCGGGGGAAATGCGGCAGCGTCCGTAACAGAATAAGAGAGCAAGCTCATCGCACCCCTCTGCCAAGAATCCTGCTGTCAAATGTACAGTCTCTGGAAAACAAGCTAGACGACCTCAGAGCCAGAGTTACTTTCCAGCGAGATATGAGGGATTGTAACCTTCTGTGCTTTATTAAGACATGGCTGACCCCCACCATGCTGGACTGAATCATAACCCCTTTGGACTCACTCTTTGTGTTCCTCATGGACAGAATGGCAGAGTCTAACAAAGCTAAAGGTGGAGGTGTATGTTTTATGGTCAACAACAAGTGGTGTGATGCCAGGAGCATTTCCATTTCAAATATTTGATAATTACTGTAAGTGTCTTTCCTTTCTACCTGCCTCGCGAGTTCACCTTGGTCATTGCCATGGCGGTCAACATTCCACCCCATGCGGACACAGGCATGGCTTTGTCTGAACTGCATGATGTGCTGAGTGAGTTTAAAAAAAAAACACCTGGGCGCTCATTGTAGCAGGAGACTTTAATTAAGCTAACCTCAGACAAGTAATGCCGAACTTTTACAAACATGTTACATGTCCGATGAGGGGCCTCAACATACTGGACCATTGCTACACACCATACAAGCGGGTCTACAAAGCTGTTTCCCATCCAGCATTCGGGAAATCAGACCACAATGCTATTTTCCTCATACCGGAATATCAACAAAGCTTTTGTCGTGAAGCTCCGGTCATGAAGGCGGTGCAACGCTGGTCTGCCCAATCAGAGGCTATGCTGCAGAATGTGCTCAATGATGTAGACTGGGACATGTTCCAAGCCTGCGCAGAAGACATCAATGAGTTTGCAGATGTAGCAGTTAGCTTCATTAGCACACTTGCGAATGAAGTTGCCCCGACGGTGAGGTTCAAATCTTTTCTGAATCAGAAGCCTTGGGTGGACTAATCGATCTGCGCTGCCGTGAACGCCTGGACCACTGCTTATAACGCTGCTCTC